>VXBR01007332.1:1009116-1043043 GCA_013400215.1 Cisticola juncidis | reverse complement strand
CGCTGCCGGGAGCGGCTCAGCTGTGCCGGGGCTTGGGGTCAGTGGGTGGGCGGGTGACCGAGCCTCCAGCTCAAAGCATAAACCAGGACAAAATAACAGAGGGAACCCACAGGACCCACGCACTGTCAGGCCTCACAGCAGGCAGCCACTGCAAAGCATTTCGGTTGCACCACCATTCTTTACTGATGTCCGTATAAAAAGAATAAAACTGGCTGTCAGCACCTGGCTCACGGCACGCAGTCGTCTACGCACGGGGATTGAAAGCACGGTGTGAACAGCACAGGACTTAGGAAAGCTTCAGCTAACTTCAGGAACTCCATAACCTACAAATAATACAGATGGAGGGGATAGGAGCAGACAGACAAATTAAAACCAAATTGCTCCAGAAATAAATTTATTTTGGATACCAACTGTCTGGGGTATCAGCCAGCCTTTTGCAACAATTTGAGGAACACTCAGAATTTGTTTTGTTGATGATGCAATTACTATGAGATCCAAGAGAAGCCCAAATTGTAGCTTCAGTTGAAATAAAAAGGAGGTGCCGGTGCAGTTCCATTAAGTTAATGACACTGCCTTTTCAGAGAAAGTGGGCTTGAGATATTTGCAATAAATAAATAAATAAACTTAAAATTGCAGATCTTATATGCTGCAATTGTGAAACATGGAAATTTTGCATTTCAAAATTCTTCAAAGCTAAGTCGAATTGTCAAGTCATCAAGCAATCCTATGCAAATATGCACTCTTGTACTATCTCCGCTGTAATGGACTGTATCTACCGGATGTTCGATGTTCAAAAGAGAAACCGTGAAGAACATCTCTCAGAAGCCTTGAGAACATCTGCTCCTTTCCACAAGCCTTGATACTGGTTCAGAGATGCTTATCTCTATGCAGTCTGTTCTGTCCTGCTTTTGTTTTTTACACTAAATGATCTGTAGTTTCCCAAAATGAGCTGTTGAAGTTGGAGGGTGAGTTCCACTTTCTTTGCCGGTTTAGAAGCATCTGCAAACAATGTAGGAATCAGGTGCCATTTCAGTCCTCACCTTGTTTCCCTTCTTTGCCTTTAAGGCACTAGATAAAACACTGCCCAATTTGAATTCATTAGTGATAAGCCATAGAACGCATACATATAAATCTGAAAAAATCAAATGGACCTTGTCTTCCTGTTTATAATGGATCAGTTAATAAAGCTGGTTGAAAGTTGAGGTCATTTTGCTTACTCCAGGTCCACATATTTATATTCAAAAAACCCTGGCATTTATCTGACAAGGAAAACAAAATTACAGGAGAGCAAGGCAGCTAAGTTAAACAAGATTTTGTGCTTCTCTATTATGTGCATTCTCTATTGTTTTTGACATGAATTCTTCACCAACTGCCAGTTAATCACAACTTTTTGCACACTTCCAAGTCAGTACAATTTACAATACATGGCTGTATTTACTTGTATCTCAACAGCTGGTTTAAACTAAAATGTAAAAATAAGCACAAACTAAAATTAAAAATTGCTGCAAAAACAACCATAGCAGGCTACAGAGCTGTCTCATCATGGAATAGGTCACTGTGACAGTCTTAAGCACGTGTCCTCAAGCTAACTCACCTTTTGGGGCCTCATTCTTTCCATGGGAGGTACCAGGAAACTGCTGCTTTGTTCAGAGTGCTATGGCTTTGTTGTTTTATTTTATGTATAAACATGCACTAGGGTCTACCAGCTCACCAGATTCCAAGAGAGAAAAAAAAATGGAAGAAGTAGTTTCCTAACTCTGTTTCCCTACACTACAGCAAAACCAGCAATCCACCTAAAAATTACATTTCAAATTCAGTCTCCAGAGTTTAAAAGTCTGGGTTGGGAAGTGAGCTGTATTTAGGCATGCATGTTAATCCAGGACTATCTGAAGTTTACAGGTCCTAAGGTGCATTGTTCCAGCAACAGATTTCCATGCAGGGAACCCCTGGCCAAGAGCTGCTCCAGAGCAAAGGTGAAGAAGACAGACAGACGGACACATATACAGTGGAGAGCAGCCTGGGCTGGCTGTGGCATGCTGGGCTGGTTTGCAGAAGTGATTTGCCCAGTGACAGGACAAGGAGTAATGGCCATAAGCAGAGACACAAGAGTTCCACCTCAAAGTGAGGGAGAGCTTCTAAGGAAGCTGGGGTTGAAGAGCACTGGAACAGGCTCGGGGAGAGCATGGAGTCTCCTCTGGAGACATTCCAAACCCACCTGAATGGTTCCTGTGTCACCTGCTCCACGTACCCCTGCCTTGGCAGGGAGGTAGGACTGGATGATCTCCAGAGATCCCTTGCAACCCTAAGGCATCTCTGATTCTGTGAACTTCAGCACTGGTAAAAGGCTTGATGGTCAGTTTCTTTCTCAAGTTTTCACTGCTAATGGCATTTTTCTGCTCTAATTTCATCAAGCAAATATTTTGAAAATTACTAAATAAGCTTACACAGAAAAGTAATGGAGCATAATTTAAAACTTGTAGCACTTAGATATGTAATAGTCGCTTAGTTGTTGCATTTCAAAACTGAAAACTACTTCTCCTTGCTAACATTTGATATTATTTAAAAGGGTGAGTTATGGAAATAGTAGGTGCTTTATTTAACAGAAATTTCCAGTAAACCTCATTCCATCACTTTGAGTTATGTCACTTCATGCCATGTGACATGAAGGCATTGATGTAAGTTTGACAGGCAGTGCCAGTGCTGACATGTCAGTTTTGAGAATTTATGACAAATTATATGCTACAGATATTTTTAAAACTACTGTGGATTGCCAAGGAAAAAAGTATTTAAAATGTGTAATAACACTGATGCATCTGTAGATTGAAAACAATTTATTCAGTTCACATAGTTATATTGCTTTAATGTTCAGACTGATACTTAATGCAATAAAAGAAAGGAAATTTTTATTGAAAATTCCCAACTTGCTCAAGTTACAATATATTATAGAGCAAAGGAAAATGAGATGTGTTAATGTAATGGGCTTTTTAAAAAAACATTGTCATTGAGTAATACTGTTAACATTTAATAATTTGAAATAATCTATCTCAAATGTTAAGGCCCTTCACAGGAAAAAAAAAGGGCCTCAGCTGAACACAGAATTATATGTTTATGAAAATTCTTATTCAGCAAAGAATACAGCATGGCAAAGGGGGTATCTTTCACTAGAAGTGCTAATTGATTTAAATAATGTTTTTTTCTTTTTCTGGGTTAGGGGTGGAGTTTTTGGTAATCTCATTTTTCTATAGATCAAGTCCTGCCTTATAATTTCCTCTACAATCTCTGTACTGCAGTTGAAGCATACTTAGGTCAGTCATGTGTGAACTTTCAAGCCTCTGTTTCATCTTCAAATGTCTTAATTCTGTAATGGAAGAATAAGAGATTGAATGCCTAAGGACTGATCAAATTATTGAACCATAATAATTTTTTAAGACGGAAAACAAGCTTATTAGAAGAGGACAAGAAAGGAAAAAAGAAAAAGAATAAACTCCATGTGTCCGCCAGATAAAAATGTTCCATGTGTTAAAAATACATTGTCGTAGATCACCAGAAACCCTTATGTTACTTACTCACTTAGCATTGCCCAGAATGTACCAGAGTTCAAATACTTCTATTCTTCCTCAGTAGTTACCATCCCAAAACTGAAATCCTGAAAATGGGCAAATGAGTGAAATGACAAGAACCCTTTTTCAGCTGGAGATGCTGTATCTATAAAATTCTATCTAACTGAACTGTCATGCTGTAACATTTTCACTCTAAAAGCTGCCTTCTTTCAGGATGTGTGAAAGAAGCCTGATTTTTGCTCTTTTTTCAGTAGAGAGATGGCATGGCATCAGTTAGAACTGGTATGAGTATTTTCTTTTCAACTGCAGCACATTTTCCTGGCAATGCCATGCCATGTGCTACTAGAAGCACTCCGTGGCAATTTACACTGTTGCCACCTAATACATTATTAGCCAGAGATTGTTTGATTTAGATTATTGCACCAAGTACTACCTTCTAAGCAATCACAAAGGCATAGTCTGGTTAGAATGCCTTCTGTTGCATGTTCCAAGATTAAATATGCATTCATTTCAGCTAAAACAGCAGCTATTTAATGTTCACATATAATTGCACACAAATGTTTGGTTTAGAGCTGCCCACAATTCAAACAGCCAGGAGAACCTCCAAATGCTTAGAATCTCAAAAAGTGCTAAACTTACCTCTATTCAGTGTGGCCATATATCAGTCTGTTGCTTTCTACGCCATTTCTTAGTAGATGTTAAATGGGCCAGAAAAGAAGCACAGAAGTAGAGAGGGAAATCCTGAAAGCCAGATCTCTGCCTCCTTCCTGTCTCTTTCAAAGGCAACTCCTGGCTAAGCAAGGTCAGTGGCACAGCTTTACCAAGGCCACATTTGCAGACCAGTAGATGTTTAGAAGATGCTAGGTGTGGACTGGCAGTTTCGAAGTTGATGGATGTATGCATACAAATGTTCGAGGCACACAGGACTTGGGGATTATTTTTCTGCAGTTCGTGTTTTTCTGTTTGTCAGTCTTCATACCACAGATGATTTCTTAGTCTTTGCAATTGGTGGAGAGGCCAATAAAAGTTTTACAGCTGAAAAGGGCTAGACTTAAACATGAGTTTCACCTTTTTCACAGAACTTGATTAGCAACAAATGGGCTGAGGTTACATTTATTAAAAAACTGATAGTAAAACCTCACCCTGAGTCTCCACCCAGGAACCTGAGAAAAGTAAACTACACTGAACAACTTAACCTGCTCAGTCAGTTAATTTTCCTGATTCATGGGTACACATCAATCAGCTTAAAGTGCACTAGTTTAACAAAACAACAATAAGCCCAAGAACAAAACAGAAAAACGAGGTAATGTATTAAGGGCATATACAAAGAGCTTGAACTATCACTTAAGCCTTTTTTTTTAAAGTGCTCTCCTCTGCTGGGTCTGGCCAGCTGGTTGCCCCACCCATATTAGAGCCTGGCTGCCTGTCCCACCATCCTCTCTAAATAAGCACTGCAGCACTTCTACTTGTGGTTTCCCTCATTTCACCTTCTAGGTCACAACATGTATGGCAGTGGGAAGTAACAAGTTTCTTTGTATACTGGAAGCTTTTAAACAGTTTCTTCCCTAAATAACACAGAATATAAGTAATTTCTGCTTCTTGAAACATTCTATACAAAGTCACTTTTGTTGCATATGACTTTCGTCCTCTGATGCTGGAAACTATTACATTGTATTATGATGATCTTTCACTGAGTACTCCTAAGCCCAGTTAATTAGTCCAGACTTTAATACCCAGCTTGGAATGTCCATGATATGTCTCTTGATAAAATAAAGCAAATTCATCATAGTTTATCAATGCATATGGAATAAAGGTGGCTCAGACCTGACCAAGAGTTCCTTCTGTTCACGACCTTTATTTCTACAGGGGAAACTCTCAGCAGCAAGCTTCTCCTCTTGGCTCACCTTCTCTCCTGGATTGCTAGGCTTACAGAGGAAAAGCATCACCATTTCATTTGTTCTGCCTTGTAGCTCCACCAGTGACACTTTCACAGGCCCCTGCTAGGAATCATCCTGCAGAAGCACAGGCACTGCTGTACTTGAGAAGACCCACTAATACTACAACTTGATATTGTGGGTCTCCAATTTATGGCTTGACAGACCTTCCTATATAAACTAACTCAGTGGCTTACAAGTTTCGCCTGACAACCACAAAACTCCTGGCTTCTGTTACCTTTTACACAGAGGTAGGTGTCATGCAATATGTGGCAGGTGTACTGCATTAACCCAGTGAAGGACTGCAACAGAAAATATTAAAAATATAAAGTACAGTTATGTCAGATAATTTCACTCGGTGAAAAAAACAGTAGCTTCAAGAAATAAATTTCCCTCTATTATCAGTGACAGGTAAGGCATCATCACTACTTGGTGTTAAACCTCCTGGTGACTGTGATGGTAGGATCTGCTGGTGAATTTCTGACCCTTCCACTGCTATGTTTAAGCACCTCAGACCAAATGACGGACAATTGTTACTGGGACAGGTTGCTGTTTTTCCTTTACCAGGCTTCAGTGGCTAGTGATGAATGCCCAGATCTCGCTGACTGCCACAGCTGTGTCGCAGACACGGCTGGGGACAGTCACAGCCAGTGCTAGTGCGTGTCCTGCGGGCAGGGGGCTGTGCCACATGTGCCTGACGTCCCCGGCACCAGGCTGCCGTGTGGCAGAATAGCGCGGCTCTGGAGACGAGCCCAGAGACGCAGCCTGGAGCAAGGGGATCCAGCAATGCCCGCTTTGGGACCTGCACCTGTTTGGCGCGGCTGTGCCGGCCGGGCAGTGCCGAGCGGCCAGCCCGGGGACAGCCTGGGGCTGGCAGCGCCCCAGGGCCGCTCCTCCGGCCCGCGGGAGCCGCGGCTCCCCGGGATCTCGGCATGTCTGGCGCAGAGGACCCTGAAGGCGCTGGGACGTGCCCGGAGGATGTCCCCTCCCTCAAGGAAATCGAGCAGCTCCTGAACAGCGGGCGGCCCTCTTGCAATCACGTAGACGAAGTGTGGCCTAATCTCTTCTTAGGGGACCTGTAAGTACAGCTTCACGGACACGCCTCTGCCATGCCTTCTGCTAGTGTGCCTCATGGGTGCGGCTTTAGACAGCTCATAGTTTTGCTAATTGCTGGCATTTACACACTGCAGACAGCACGATTTCCGAGATACAATTATGACTAAGCTGGTATTCCCTTCTCGATTAGCCCTTAGAAGCAGTGCACGGGCTTCCAAGTGGTTTGGGAGATGCAATCTCAGCGCTTCTCTGTGAATATCACTGCACCCATCTTGATTTGTCTTTGTCTTTTCCTTAGGGTAACAGCACACAATAGATTTGTTTTATGGAAGATGGGCGTGACCCATGTTTTAAATGCTGCCCATGGCACAGCATACAGCCACGGAGGCCAGGACTTTTATGGAGCAACCATTGATTATTATGGTGTACCAGCCCATGACCTGCCAAGCTTTGATATCAGCCAGTTCTTCTTCTCTGCTGCACAATTTATCCACAGTGCCTTGAACACGCCAGGAGGTATGAAAATATTGTTGGTCACATTTTGATGTGAGTCAGCAGCCTCGCATAACAGGTCAGCTCCACAAGCTCAGTGGTGGACAAATCCCTACACGGTGTCCTGCCAGGTGCTGCTCACCTGCACGGTGGGTCGCAGGAGAAGGGAGGGCTGTGGATGTGGATGTAGCTCTGGCTAGGTCCCAAAAAGCTGATGTGACAAAACAGATGAGAGACGGAGGAGAGGGGAGGGATTGTTTGGAAGGTAAGGCTCACTCAAAAAGGGAGAAGTAAAAATATGCATTTAAAGTGGACACTCTCTTTTGAGACCATCTTATACCAACTGTATTTGCAAGAGGAAGTGAATAAAAAGACAAATGTCCTGATTTCTGCCATCACCAAATGTATGAAGAGGTTCATATATTGCAGATGAATTTCTTGTGAACAGGGCCTGCAAGGCTCTGCCTCCAAGAAGATTTACTTTTAGCCAAGGAGATTTACAGTGATTTCCACATGAAACTGAGCTTCTTGCCAGTGGTGCAACAAAATACAAATTAACCTGTTTTACATAATAGACCATTTCTTAGCACGAGTAAACTGGCATTAGAGGAGCTGTCTCTGTATCACAAATTCTGACTTCAAAATAGAATTACAGTTGCATCAAACTGCCTTATTATGCAATAGTACTAGGCCAGTCATTTTTCTTGGTGGCTAATGTGTCTGTGCCATCCATTCAGGCCAGATCTTAGCATTCTTCCTTGCATAAGCAAGCCTGCTGAAACTAATGGGTCCTCTTTTCCTCATGTCAAAACAGAACAGCTCCATTACTCTAAGAGGGTTTTCTTTGATTTACCAGTGTTTCAGAGATCAGGTTGGGGTCTCATAGCATTTTTCGTACAAGTGAGTGTAACAATGGCAAATTAGACTTAATTGTTAGCAGTTCATGTGATCTATCAGAAGAGTAAGAAAAATATTTAAATTAAACTTCATCCACGGTACTGCTTCTCTTGATGGTTGTTATTTTATTTTTTTTTTTACCAGCCAAAATATTGGTACATTGTGCAGTTGGAGTAAGCAGATCAGCTTCTCTAGTCCTAGCATATCTCATGATAAATCACCACCTGCCATTAGTTGAAGCCATCAAGACGGTGAAGGAGCATCGATGGATCTCACCCAATCGAGGTTTCCTGAAGCACCTGCGAAACCTGGATGTTCAGCTACGGCAAAGGAAGGACAGCTGAACAGGCAACCCTATCTACATTCACTGTACTGAGCTTCTCCCTTCAGAGCATTGTGCATATAGAACTTCCCACCATCGCTGCACATTACAAAATTAAAATGATGCATCGAAATAGAAGGCAAAGAGAATGGTAAATGGATTAATTCTGATAGTGCAGTCCCTCCAAAACCAGCACAGCCAACAGCAGCACTGTAACTGCTGCACCGGGTGGAACTGCTGTGCCTGAGTGGTGCTACCGGCTGAGTCCACTGAAGTGGTTAAGACCGACCAAGTCTGTCCCTGGCTTCTGCTCATGCCAGAGGCAAGTTCAATATTTGCAGCTAGCTGTCAAGGATGTTTGAGTCCCCTTTACCTGGGAGTGTAACATAATCATCTTTCTCAGTCTGGTTAGTTTTCACATGCATGTTCTCCTAAGGAAAAATTTGTGTTTCAGGCCTGATGATGTGACAAGGGAAGCTTCTTGGGACCCCAGGCACTCCTACAGAAACGTTCTTGTTTTCCTCATCTGCTAAATATTATTATATATCTATAACACAAATATTATGTTATAGAAAGCTGTGACAGCCAAAAGACCAACACCATCAGAATAAATGTTTGTAGTGCTTCTGCAGCCTGGGTCAGCAAACCCTATGAGCCTTTCTTCTCAAATATGTTTTCAAAAAATAATGCATGTCATGTAGTATATTAAGGACATTAAAAAGAATATGTCAGGTCTGCAAAACATTTTGTAAGTTGGACTCATCAGTTTGCTTGCACTCCAAATTATCCCAAATCAGTTCTGTGTCAGTAGCTTTGGATAACCCGTGGTTTAATATCAGGTAGAAACTTAGTTTACATCAGTGGCTTGGCTTAATTGATACAAATTAGTTTTAAGCTGTTTAGAGGATGTCACTTTTCCTGTCAGGAGTTAATCAGTACTTAAACCAATGTGATTTTTAATACAGCAACAGCTCTTGAAATTCATGCTACCACTCTGCCTGAAAATTAGCTTGTTACCTTCTGGTGAACCATGAAGTGATAATCAAATTTGGTTTTGCCCTTTGCTGCTGGTGGGATTTATTGATTAGTTGACCTTATAAAGATTCCCTGCCAGATTAAATAAATACATTTCTGCTTGCTTGTTTGCATTTGAAGCATCACTTCTGATAATTTTATTCTCTGCTGGAAGAGACTTGCAAGGTTATTGGAAGACTAACAAAATGGTGACTTGTGAGTTGAAACTCTTTCTTTCTAGACCATATTTCCTTCTGCATCCTTGGAGAGGTTGTCATCTTGGAGAGAAATCCCTCCCTATTTCACTGTATACAAGTGTTTTGCAAAATAAGCATATTTAAGATCCTTTCAGACATCAGTTTGACTGCTGAGATTTCCTCTTGTGAAAGAGCTGTGCTGATGAGAGAAAGGTGAGACAAATGAAAGGATCAAATAGGAAATCACATTTAAAACCCAACAGTGCTAGGGCAATCTTTATACCTCACAAAGCAGCAGAGGGGTGAAGGAGGAGCTTTGTTTGCTTTGAAGTTCTCCATTAAAATTAAGAGGGATTTATATGAGTTAGTATTTCATTATAATTTATACTTCGTTCACATTACAGCAGGTTTTAGTCTGGAAACCTTTTGAAGACACGACATTGAAAAATCTGAAATTCATGTGAGTGAAATAATGCATCTTAATGGCTTTAGGCTGGGCAAAATTAGACACATGTGAGCAAGATTAATGGAATCCCCCCATCAGGATAATGTTTTGCATGTCTCTGAGCATCTGTCCTACAAAGCCACAGCTGTGAAAGCTGTTCCTGTTGTAAATTAGTAGCTGCTCTTGAACATACTGCTCATCCTGGGAGAGCATTGTTTCATCAGGGCAGAGAAGGGAAGAGCAGAGTGAAGCTGACTCAGTAGGGCATCCATGCCACCAATGGCATGGTAGTGATCTTGTAAGCACAACTTACCTCAGTGGAGGGAATGAATTAGGTAGAAACTTTTTTCAAGGGCACTGTCAAATTGCAGAAGTGGTTTTAATCTGTGGAGTCAGTGTTGCTGATATTTCCTGCCTGTCTGTATTGCTTTTTTGTATACAGATTTACTTTGAGGGCACATTTGTGCAGGGAAATATTCCGGTCAACATAAGCAAAAGCAGAAGAATAGTCCTGTAACTTCTTAAAACAGAAAGCATTGTCTTCTTGCAATGTGCTAAGGAAAAGGGACCTCCTCACCTGTCACTTACACAATCCATAATTCATGGTGTGACATGACATTAGTACCTCACTGCTTTCCACTGTCAGCATAAACACTTGTATTTGGAATGTTGGTTTGGCAAGTTAGACAAAGGAACCAAAATGAAGGGAAAATACTGCCTCCCCAGTGGCACTTCATTCAGCAAATGCACATTTGTCAAGAGGGTCTACACAACCTGGGAGAAGGTGCAAGAGAACTGTCCCAGCTACAGCTCTGGCAGACTTAAATCTGCTTAAAGCAATCACAAAACCACTGTCACCTGAAGGGACCCATGTAGAGTTCCAATGAAAACTTCTCTTAATTTTATTTTTCAGTACAAGAACTGAGGGCATCAGATGCAGCCAGTAGAAATCAGGTCTGAAACAAGAGGAGGGGTTTACATGAGCTGTGTAACAGCTTACCACAGGATGCTGCAGAGTAAAAGCCTACAGACATTCAAGGGGCAACTGGAAAAGTTTGAGGGACAGAAATCCATTCAGGGTTACCAAATACTTAGAAACTCCATCCAGATCAGTGAGCTCATAAACTGCAGCCAGCTGGAAGCTGGGAGAGTGTTATTATTATTATATACACAAGTATAATTCATGCTTGTGTGTTTGTATATTCTATAGGCATCACTTTCAGCCATAGTCAGGCACAGGACAGCGGGATTGGTGAACCTTGGGTAAGGCCCAGGACAGGTGATCTCATGGTTTATTTTGAACTCACCCTCAAGCTGTGCTGTCCCCTCTTTCCTGGTAGCTTATTATTAGAACTGGGTCACATGAGGCATTTGGGACTGCGTCTGGGCTGCATTGACATTTCTTTCACAGGGAAAGCTCTGTGCTGGCAGGAACAGCACCACAGCTTATGTGAGGACGGGAGTTGCATTTTTTTGCATAAGATTCACTTAGAGCAGAACGCTCATTTTTCTGGCTGTTCCCCCTTGCATCGGGGACACAGTGCTGAGCTAATCCAGGGAGGCGTCAAGGCGCGAGCTGTATTTAGAGTCAGCCACCTGCTCGGGAACATCAAGCGGCAGAAAGAGCCTGCTTCAGCAAAATCCTCCCCTGTGCATTCCACAGCAGCGGCTTCCAGCAGGCCTCCCTCCTCTGCCTGACTCTGCCTGAGGCCTCCAAGGGGCTCAGCACCTGAAGACAGACCCTGTCAGCCCAGGAAGGCTCTGAGCCTGGCAGTCCCTCTGCCCAGGAGCTGCCAGATATTTGGGACAGCTGCAAGGTGGAATTAAATCACGTGGCTGAAGAGGGGCGTAATCTCTACATAGGCAATATGTAAGTGCTGTTTGAGGCTGAGCTGTTCTGAAGGGCTGGGGAATACAGTACTCATTAATATGTGCTGTCCAACCTGATTTAGTTAGCGTTGGGAAACTTCATTGCCTTAAAATAGGCTTAAGATTAGCACAGAAGAAAGCGAAAGGACTATCCATTAAAGAAAGAACCTACTGCACAGAAAAACAATTAAAAAGAGAATTAGACTCTCTTTATTGCTTTGTATTATTTTATAATTGCGCAACATACAGATTTTATAAGTGCTGCAGCATTTACCATACAAAGCACAAGACAGACTCATGATCCTGAGCAGGCTTAAAATTGAATAACTGGGTTTTTTTACTTTTTTTGGTGTAATTTTAACTAGAATGGAATTTTTCACATTAAAAAGTATTCTGTTTTTGGCTGTTTATATGACAACTTGTTTTGCAGTTGAAATTTCTGATAAATCTCTAGATATTCTGGATGACAGCAGACTTCACTGTTTCTGAAAACTGTGCAGATGGGTATTTCACTCTGAAGCACAGAGAAAGCATGCAATCATCTGCACTCAACTCAACTAGTGCCCAATGTTATGCCAAAACAAGGGTTTTTTCACCATCATCAGGTTGCAAACTTGTTGAAATATCTAGAAATTACAATAATTCCTACAGGAGAGAAGCAAGGGGAACTAATAACCCTGCTGATTGCCTGCTGATTACAGCTAAAGTGGCCGTTCTCTTAGCTATGAAACAGCAAAGCCAAAAAACGAGCTAGGTGACATTGAGGAAATGTCAAACAAAACAGGGTTTTCCAAATTGCTGCCTGCTTCCTGATGTCCCTGCACCTGCAGGCAGGAGGTGGCAGGCGGCAGGAGGCCCTGGGCACACCTAGCAGCACGGAGCCCTGGCCGGAGCCAGGCTGTGCCAAGGCAGAAGCCACAACAACGTGCGGTGCTTTGCTGGACTCCTGCCTTGGCCAGGAGAGAGCGAAACCGACCCTTACCCTTCCGGTTAAACCTTGTAACTACACTCAGAAATTGACTCCTTTACTCATTAGAACCATGTGCAGAAATAAGGATTTGTAGAACTGAGCCTGGCAGGTAGTACAGGCAAAGATTCAGCACAAAAAGTCATGGAAATTGTGTTCTTGTAACAGCAACATTTGATTTTAGACAGCCTTTTAAGTGCAGTTTTAAGACCTCCTTTTAATGCCTGTGAGTATACATGTTCCAAACTACTCTTGGATGTTTCTTTCAATCACATTCTGTCTTGTAGGGGAAAAATGGTAGAGAATAAAATGAAAAAAAAAAAAATAGATAACAACAGTGTGGATGTGTAGTAAGGAAAAGATGAACTTTGAGAACATTCAGCTAATAGAGATAAAAATGTAAACAGGTTTCTTGGTTAATGCAGCAGCTGATCACTAATAGCAGCTTAAATATGAGTTACTGCAAACAGTGAAACTGGAAGTTGATCCAAGTACTACAGCTGGAATTTTCTTTATTGTGCCAACATCAATAACACAAAGAGGAACAGCACCTGAGAACAAGGTTTTGTGGGCTCTTCATGAGATAAGAAATGGGGAATAGACAGAGTATGTGCATTTAGAGCCCAACCCAGTATTCAGTGAAGTTAATAAACAGTGGATGCTTCTGTTACTGAGCAAACCCATGCCAGCATCAGGACTCGTGCCAGAGCTAAAGTAACCCAGAACAGAACCATATATTGTCACTGCTTGTTTCTGTGGAACCAGTCATGTGCAGTTTCTGAGCAGCTACTTAGAAATCAAAGATCAATCTAGAATGAATACTGTATCTTATAAGAAATATTTGTCCTTATGCCTTTATCAGAAATCTGATGTTCAGCGTCTTTAAATAAGTTAAATATATCATAAAACAAAGTAGGGATGGCTGACTTAACATGATGACTTTCATCCTGGAGGACTTTGAAGTTGTCAACAAACTATTATTAAATATTTGTCTGGCTATCAGCCTTTGCTGATATACAAGGCCAAGGCCAAGACCCTTTGGGTTTAAAGGCACAGTGCTTTCCGAAGTGCTACATAATAAGCAGCTGAGGGAACAATATGTAAAATATCCTGCAGAAGTCAAACTTCATGCTGATCTTAAGCAGGCAGGTTTATTTATTGGAGTTCAATCAGATTAGCAAGGCTAATATCACTTCAGCAAAGAAACATTGTGCAGTTACAGGCTGAGGCAAAATGGTTTCAAGCTATGCTAAAACCTCAGTGTGTTCAACATACATATTTCAAATCCAGTTATAAAAGGACCTGAGCTACCTCCTGAGTGAATTTTTGTAGGTTGTTTCAGCCAGCAGTCCTCAATGTGATTGTAGTAAACTGAAGTCAGTAAAACTTGTTAAATGTATTTCCTTTCAGAAGCGAAATAACTGGAAATTCTGCATTTCCAGATATGTTATGAGTGTATTCAGAAATCACAACCTTTAACCATTCTTCTACTACCTTATGTTTTCTTACACCTCTCAAAGGGGAAAAAATGTCTCAGAGTGTGGTGGGCACTGGGCTCTACAGACAGGAATACCTTACAAGGCAACAAGATAACTTGAGCTACTTGTAATCATAAGCTTTCACAGAAAACACAATCGACTTTGACCTTGTTGCACATTTCTATACATTCTGTGTGCATGAACAAGGGCAAATGGCGAGTCCCTGTCCCGATGGTAAACTGCTGCTCTTACGCAGCACTCACATTAAGCAATCACAAATTACTTTAGCAGCATTAACTAAATGTCACTCAACCACTTGGGTAAGACTAATTATGCACTTACAGACACTGTCTTCATCGGCACGTGGGAAAACAGCAGGATCCTGAGAGATTAGGAGTGACCAATAAAACCATATCCACATCAGTGGCAAGGATCACACATGGTGTACTGGTAATCATCAGAATGTATCTTCTGTAGCAGGAGAGAAAAAAGAAAAACAATTATAAAAGGGAAGATAGTTCCGAGCCCTCAGTCAGAAATCACCTTTTTTTTTTTTAAATTTTTCTCTATTGATTTGTCATAATACACAACAAAAATAACTAGAAATAGTTACTTTCTAGTTTGAGAAACAGCCAAAAGCTGCAAAGAGCTATTGCAGAGACATGCCAGTTGGCCATTTACAAAGCCTATTGCCATGTGTTTTCCTCTGTTTTTGGACTCAGATCTCTAGTAACAAAAAGCAGTTCTTGATTTATGAAAGGGCTGTATGTAATACCCTGGAGGCTACTTTATCTCAGCCGCTGTAAATTGGATCTCTCAGAGATGAGCTGAGATGAGATGCGAGTGAGGCAGAAGTACAAACTTACACAATCTGTGACCATGGCACAGCCTGGAACAGCACTGCGTGTATTCCTTTCTGTTTTGAAAGGAAAAAATCTTTATTTGCTGTATTCTTAGAAAAAGCAGATCTGCTTCCTTTATGCTGGCTTACCTTTTGATATTCTGCCACATTCCTCTAGGCAATGCTATCGAAAGAGTTACCCAGTCATGAGCAATTTCGTCAAGCTGCAGGATTTACATACTGAACTAAGATACAGTATACACCTATGTAAACTCTAAACTCTTATGAAATGAAAAGAACACAAAGCCACAGGGAGGAATGTCAGACGAACAATCTGAAGATGAGATAAAGATGTACATGACCTAAAGCTTTGGCATCAAATCTATTTTTGACTCCCTGTTTAGGGTATAGAATGTTACTAAATTTTACACGCTCCTGTCAGTCCTCAGTCAAGTTGGTTAAATGAAAGCAGCAAATATGCTAGGTATTCCCCGGGATACATTCCTAATTTGCTGACTATTCTGCTCATTAAAACTCTGAAAATTCAACTCCAAGAGAAAATAGGCCTCTGTTTAAAATTAAAGCTCTGAAGTTTATCCCTGGACACAAAAGATGCTAACCTGTTTTGCTGATTTGGATCAGCAAATGAAAAGGGGAAAATATTGCCCAACCTGTACAAGATGTCACCCAGATGGGAGACAGTTTCCTCACACTGGTGACAGTAGATGCTCAATGGCTGAGGACTTTCCAGAGGTAACTTCTTCCTGCCATGCCCTCTGCCCAGCTCTGTCTCTGCTCAGTTACTGTCTCAGTAACTCTCAGGACGTGAGAGTTACTGCAAACGTAATAAATTTTCAACCAGAAATTAGACATTTCTCTCATGCTCAAAATTTCCTGTTCCCACCAAAATTCCTATTACTTGAACATTGCTATGCCTCTAGCACTAATGAACATGGGAAGAGACAAGTTGTTTAATTTTAATGGAATATTTTATAAAGGAACTGCTCTTTAAAGCCTATTCTGCTCAAAAGGCAGGTTTCTCCCAGTACCCTGTCTTTTGTCAATGTCTCGCCAAGGAAAGGGGACTGTAAAGAAAAAAAGTTGAAACTTTTTTTGAACTGCTGAAATGACTACCCAAATTGGCAAGCTAAGCTAGATCACCCCAGGATAATTCTCATCTTAGAGCATTTGTCTGGAAAATAAATTGTAGTTTTAGACTGAAGTCCCAAACATGCAGAGGTAAAACACCTGGGGGAAAGTTGCTGGTGGCAGTTCAGCATCTCAGCAGAATTCATAGCATTTGCCCAGAGTTCACTTGTCACATGCATGCATTTCTGGAGAAGATAATGCAGTGCTGTGTCAGAACACCAAAGCTGGGCCACACTAGTCCTTGTGGAAACTCCCACCCCAAACCAGCAGTGTAACCCAGGGTTGAATTTGCCCTCCTGTTTCCAAAAAGAGACGTCTGCCAAGGACGGTGTGGCCTAAGAGGCACACATTGCTGGCAGGTTCTCAAGTGTCAAAATAGAACCGGCGCTGCAGTCACATAGATCCTGTGCTTTGCAGGCAACACACAGACAAGGAAAACAATCGAGTAGTCGGGTGGAAAAAGCGGCTTCCCAGGATGGCTCTGACCCTGGTGTGATTGTGACCAATCCACATTGGCAAGTATCGTCTTTCCACGTGTGTTTCGCCTCCCGCAGGCTGCCTGCGGACAGCAGCTCAGGCAGGCTGATGCATGCTTGTTATTGCCGACGTAAATATCTCTGTCTTGTGCTATTGTGGCACAAAGCAGCTGGACCATTTGAAAATCATTTAAAAAGCACTATAAAATTAGGGCTCCAGTGCTCTTACTTTATGGCTTTCATGAGCAGCCATTGCCTAGAGAGAAATTATCCTCTTTATTTTCAAGGCTAAAGGTTCTTTTAACATCCATCAAAATCAAAGTGCACCCTTGGTAACACATTGAGCTGTTACTTATTTAGTACAGACTCTTTACCTTCTGCATAATATCACATTTGAGATCTCAGTTCTTCATATACAACTCATTTCATTGTGTCTGCTGTTGTTTTCACCAAGTGAATTTGCATAGTTTCAAGCGAGGCTGGATGATGCCCCGAAACGTATTCTTTCCATAACTCCTTTATATTTTATTTTTTAAGATTTTTTAGAACCATAGCCTGAAGTGTGTTTGTTTCTGATCCTTCTATAAAAATGGGCAATTACCTCTTTGGCAATGGATTTGCAAAGATCAATTAAGCACTGTAAGTGAAAGATTTCCAAGGGCAGAAATAATACTTAGGTGCATAACCTGATAAGACACACTTTGAAACATTTCTTTCCCATCTATATATAAAAAACCCTGTCTTTGATAATTTATTTTTTCATTCTTGTTTTCACAGACAGCTTCTTTACCAAACTGAGGAAAAGGGTAAGTGAACCAAAGCAGCAGTGACAAAATGTAAACAGTACAAAGGGAAAGCTATTCTTTTTAGGAAAAAAAAAAAAAAAGAAGCACACCTGTATCAACCATACTTACAGCTCAGATCTGGGCTTAGGAAGAGACACTGCATGAAAGCATCCCTCAGCCACAAAGGTGGCAAGTGGGGAACAGTAAGGCTCTGTACATGCTCTGTGTTGCAGCTTAAGAAAACTACTCTGTGCCCCTCTGTTGTTTAACCTGCCTAACATTTCTGTAAGAGATTGGTCACCTTATTATCCAGACATCAAATACAGACTGAAGATAAACATTTACAAAGTCATAACCTTAGCTCTGTTCTCATGCTTCCCTCTTTGGCCAGGATTTTGTCTTTATGTTCTCTGGGGACAGCAGGCTCATTGCTGTACCAAAAGGGTTGAGGGTGAGAAAGAAAAGATGAATGGATAGCTGAGAAGCAGGCTGGCTGGGTGAGGAGGAAGGCTGGATGGATGGGTGAGGAGCAGGCTGGATGAGTGAGGAGCAGGCTGGATGGGTGAGGGACAGGCTGGATGGGTGAGGAGGAAGGCTGGATGGATGGGTGAGGAGCAGGCTGGATGGGTGAGGAGCAGGCTGGATGAGTNTGGGGAACAGTAAGGCTCTGTACATGCTCTGTGTTGCAGCTTAAGAAAACTACTCTGTGCCCCTCTGTTGTTTAACCTGCCTAACATTTCTGTAAGAGATTGGTCACCTTATTATCCAGACATCAAATACAGACTGAAGATAAACATTTACAAAGTCATAACCTTAGCTCTGTTCTCATGCTTCCCTCTTTGGCCAGGATTTTGTCTTTATGTTCTCTGGGGACAGCAGGCTCATTGCTGTACCAAAAGGGTTGAGGGTGAGAAAGAAAAGATGAATGGATAGCTGAGAAGCAGGCTGGCTGGGTGAGGAGGAAGGCTGGATGGATGGGTGAGGGACAGGCTGGATGAGTGAGGAGCAGGCTGGATGGGTGAGGGACAGGCTGGTGCAGTAGGAGGCTCTGGGGAAGCCACTGCCACGGGGCAGCACAGCTGCCATGACCATGAGCTTTGTCCCCTCACCAGACAAACTGCAAAGGCTGCTGATGGACGTCCTTGATGTCTCAGTGAGGGAAGGCCAGGCAGTCAGGTCAGGCTAGGCTAAGCCAGGACAGGCCCGGCCAGGCCAGGCCAGGTTAGGCCAGGCCAGGCCCAGCCAGGCCAGGCCAGGCTAGGCCAGGCTAGGCCAGGCCAGGCCAGGCCAGGCTAGGCCAGGCCATGCGGGGGAGCAGTGGTGGGGCAGGGCCAGGGGCAGGGTTGGGACCCGCCAGGACCAGCAGAGTGATGTCATTCAGAATTTACTTCCACCACGTAATGAGCTCCTGGTAATTGCCATCGACACACAATAATCTTTGTGAGTTTTCCACATCTTTCTTTTATCTGTTAGAAGAATGCAGGGGAACCACCACACTGGCTGCTGAGGAGGAATGCCTTTGGATAACTCAAAACCCTCAGCCAGTTTGCTTCTACTTTCCGAACCAATTTCTGTTCTTAGAGAGGGTTTTTTTCCTTTAAGAAAAATACTTGAAGTGGAAGCAGTTGGGGAGAGAGCGTGAACAGCACAGAGTCCCCCATCCCGGCCCTATTCCAAAGAGCAGCTCCTGTGACACCCATTGCACTGCAGGGTGAGTTTCCCAGAGAACAGGTAGGAGTGGCACAGATTAGACCCCACTGCCCAGCCCAGCACCCCAGTGCAGCAGCCTGTGAGCACCCAGGGGTGCCCTCCTGCCCGCTGCTGCCCTCGGGTCTCCCGCTGTTCCCCAGAGCCAGAGCAGTGTCCCCTAGCTTGGCTCTTTTCCTACTATGGCTGGAGGAAGACAGAATGGGAAGAGAACCATATTTGGATAAAGACAGTATAAATGACTAAAATATCACCCTGCTTTTTACTTTAGAGGAGTGCATTATGTCTTGGACTGGTTTGTACAACAGATTTTGCCAGCAGAAAAAAACAGACCTAACTGCCCAGTGTACAGGAAAGAAATGAGCACTGTCACAGGCTTTTCTCATACAGGAAACCTGCATTAGAAAGATATGGTGTAGCTCTTTTGATGTATACACCCAGGCCAATACTAATTAACTAATTTTGTCCATTTCACATTTTTCTTCCATGCAAGGTGCACAGTTTCTTGTAAATTCTCCCTTTAAGTGCCGATCTGGAGTGTATTCTGTCCTGCGATGCCCGTCGCTGTGTATTTTTAAATCCCCCAACATTGTTTTTTCCTGCCATCTTGTGGCAGCAGGAAAAATCACAGCGTTTCGCTAGCAGCAGCGCTGCCCGCTGGCCTAAGACCAGGGTTGTCAGTAAAAGAGTCTAATCCATAATTAGGTTAGTTGGCATCATTGCCAAAAATACAGCCCCTCTTGCATATTTAAAAACTTGACTAATTCTTCCAGCTCCACTAGTTGATCTTGTAGCGGGGGTACTTTGGTTATCCCAGAGCAAAGTCTTTGTTTTGCAGACCTTGTGTTTTCTGCTGTCTATAGAGAGCAAAGGAGAGTTGCATAACAGGTGAGACTTCATCATGTCATGACAAGACTTCAGCAAGCAAACAGTAAATATTTTGAAAAGGCTCCTTTTTGCCAGTGTTGCTGTCAGGTCTTCATAGCTCCTTAACAAAGCCATCTTTGTTTCCTATCAACCCATAGGAAGATCTTGTCTGACAGGCACATAAAGCTTTTGCTTTTACTGCAACCACTTTTGATGTCTGGTCTCTCAATCCAAACACCACAAAACCTGCCGAAACATCCTGCATTATTTGCTTAATTCTTTAAACCAAACCATTTTCATTATTTAAAATGCATAATGTTAAAAATGCATATAATATTTATATAAGACTGAATCTAGATTCCTGGGGTTTTTTTCCCTTTTCTTGCAATTGCACAGAGGATTTTTAAAATGAATACTTTTGATCTCAACTCTCCTGCCACAATAGCTCTTCCCACACAGTTGAGGTAAAAATATTAAAACTATATATAATAATTTTTAAAAAATAAAAAAGAAAAAAATCCCAGTATTTTCTCTTAAAACAAATGCAAAATTCAGAGCCAGTAACAAAAACTAGTCACTACTTACTAAGAAAATTTCCAATCTGAAAAGAGAGTGTAAATGAAAAGCTCTTCAAAGCTTTGCTCATTTTCAGTAGAACCCACAAAAATGAGTGCTTGGGATGCCAGGCACTGGAAAGAAAGGATGTTAGTGCTATTTGTAGCTCACTGGTGGCTCCCATTGCCATTGCACCTGAGAATGTCTCAGCTGCTTTTGGAAAATGGACCGTTGTGTTTGCAGTGTGTTTCCAAACTCTGAGCTGTAAAACACCTGCAGCAGGCACAGCCTCCAGCAAGGACACACTCCTTCCTTCTACTTGTGCCCAAGTCTCCCTCTTGGGAATCCTGAGGCTGCTGCTCTGCTGGAGGCTCTGCCCCCCTCCATCAGCCCACCTACCAGCCTTGCCATCCACACAGTCCACATCAAGCCACAGCACAAAACACAGTCAGAAAAACAACAGCGCAAAACCTGGCCAGATAAAGTGAAAATAATCTCCAAAAACTTGTTGGTGCAAAACAACCCTTGCTTCTGCCCTGCCTCACCAACTGCAAGGCTTGCATAGCCTCGGTCTCAGAAGTGGGGCAGCACTGCCCCAGCACTGCTGGCTGCTTCTCACAGAGACATTGCAGCAGAGCCAGGCAGGTAAACTCCTTCCCAGTGACCCTGGGACTGGGCGTTCCATGCAGCAGCAGCACGTCCCCACTGCCCTTGCCCCTCATCCCTCACAGCCTGGAGAGGCAGCTGCACACCCTTCTTTGTCCACAGCCCCTGAGGAGGCAGTTCCTACTTTACTCTGATTTACCTGGCACCCTGATACCAGGGAGGTGCAACAGGAGAACCACTCACAGTTTTATTTCTTCAAAATTAAAGTAAGAAATTAGGAGCAAATACTCATCAGCCACATAATCAAAATTTGCAAGAGACAGGAAATCCCAGTTCTATGTCTTAATATCTCCTTTTAGTTATTCTCATGTGTTCATCAGTGATCAATTCCTTTGTGACATACAATCACTCTTCGTAAAAGATGACTTAATCAAAATCAAATAATGATTTTAAAGTCAGCAGTTGAAAAGAAAATCTAAAGAAAAAACATTCCATTCTGCCCCAAGAGTGCTGAGAATGTTGCCGGAAAGCTCTATGATATGCCTGAAAAACTCAAGTGCCAAAATAGATCTTCTACTGCAGAGTTTTGAAGTTTGGTCTTGATTCCATAGCAAAGAATTTGTACAGCTTTGTCAACCTTAGAAAAAGGTGCCTTTTTTGTATGTACCCTTCAAGAAAGGCAAAGCAAGAAGAGCACTTCAGTGCTTATGTTAAAAGTGCAGGGAGAGACAGCTCAAAGCAACTCCTGCCAAATGACTGAGGAATATCAAAAACCCCTTTCACATGCCTTCAAATATTCTGAAATCTTGCAAACTTGACAGCATTGTCAATTTTGTATTGAAAGCAGCAGTCAGATAAAAATCATTTGAGCAGTAAATCAAGGAGAAGGAAAAAAACCCTTTAATCGACAGTCACACAAATCCATACTGCCTGCAGAAGTGCAAGTGCTTTGGAGCCCCTTTTAACAGCAATATATTAACATGCTTGTTTGTCTTTCCTGAAGCTTGCAAGACATTATTTCCCTGCATTCCTATCTCAGTCTGGCCTCTTTGACACCATTTTTATCAGAACTGCCCACAACTTACACCTATCAACAGCCTGTGACACCAATGAAGTCTTGGCACAGCACTGGCTGTGACAGCACTCACTGAACTGTTATCAATATCAAGGTCATTTTGTTTTTCTTGCTCTCACTGCAGCTGCAGCTTCTCTGCCCTCAGGGCATGAGCTGCCCAAGAAAGCTTTCTGTCTAAGCTCCTCAGAAGCCACAGCCTCTCTGCTCCATTACAGGCGTTATATAAGATTAGAGTGAAGTTTCTACTATTAGAAGCAGTTAGCTGCATGGTGATTGTGTGCTCCCCTGATTACAGCATACAGCATAGTTATGGCTGCTGGCAGCAGGACTTTAGACAATTTTAATTCAGGGAGAAGCACGAGCACAGTTAAGATGCATTAAAAAAATCAGTAGTTTTGGGGGGCTTGAATTCCTAGCTCTGATACCCTGGATGGGAATGCCTTAGAGGAGAAATAAAGGAGAAGGCATCATGCTAGGCTCGACAGATATCCAGAGACAGTCGGAAATTGTGCTAGGAGCCTGTGGAGGGCAGCGCTGTCTTGCTGGGGATGGTTCATTCCACAGCTCAGAGATGCCAGCTGCTAAGGTAATACTTCTTTTTTTATCTCTTTTGAATCTGAAAGCTGCAGATGTAAAGGCTGGCGTCATGCCACAGCCATGACCTGTCACTGCCAGCAGGACTCTCCATTTTTGTGCCTCCATTTCTAAGCCATCCTTTCCTGCAGCCTTAGTCATGTGTGTGGGCAAGTGCTTCTTCCTAGGCTGCGTGACTCAAAGAGGATGGTTGGGGGAGGTGGGAGGGGGGCAACACTAAAGTTCTCCCCCCTTGGAATGACTCGAGTTTTGAGAAAATATGTGCAGATCTATTACATTGCAGAGAAGACAAAACACTCTCCAGGATCACTTCTCTAAGGGGGTACCCTCTCCCCAAAAACTAGCAAGGCCCAGGTGAAGCTCACCCCACTGAGCTCAGCAAGCTGTGCCCCTCCGAGGGGCCTGCCTTGTCCAAGAACAGTGGCTGGAATGGGGCTGCTTGGAGGCCTCGCTGGGGCTCCCCACCCCACTCAGGGGCCCCTCGGAGCTGAGATGCTTGGGCTCCACCTCCACCTGCACGCCTGGTCTGGCCATGCACCCCTTTGTGTCCCCATTTCGCCTGGGACCTGCCTCACCACCAGGAGCTCTTCTGTCTATCCAAACCCTGCCTGAGGCAGATTGCTGCCCTTGGATCACTCCCTCTCCTGGAATGGCCCCGTGCATTTCTGCTGTCCCCAGGTGGATGCAGCTCCTGTGGGGCTGCAGCTCCTCTAGCACCAAGGGCAGCCCTGTGCAGGAACCGGAGGGCTCACAGAGGAAGGAGCCTTGAGCTTTCCAGCCCAGCTCAGGCTCCTTGCCAGCAGAAGTTGGTACCTCCCAGCTCAGTCTGGAGAAGTGAGAGGGCCCCATCATAAATGTACAAGGCCGGATGTGAATGGAGATGTCAGGAGGGAGACCAAGCGGTGAAGAGGTGTGAAGACTCAGATTTTCTCCCACCCTGTAAAACACGGTTGCCAGTGTAGGGTGAGGGGCATCTGCAATCTGAGCTGGGCTGGGCTGAAGGGGGAAAGCCGTGGAGGAGGCTTGGAGGGCTGCTCCTGCTCTTTCCTGACACTGCGGTTAAAAGGCGGGCTTGTGTTTTCCAGAGCCTTCGATCTGGCATCTTTCCCAGGTAGTAAATTCTCTTAAAAACTGAAGCAAACAGAGCTTTAATTGTACATTCTGCTTTTCTCTTCACTCCAAAATAATGGCAATAGCATTTATACACTGCTGCATTGAACACGTACCCGCACTGAGGCGCAGGGACCGATTCTGCTTTCCATTATTCAGGGGCACTGCCTCTTGTGAGGCAGATCAGAGTTTGAACAGTGAGCTGGAGCAATGAACTTCTACTATTCCCTGCTGTTTGACTGTGGGCAAAATAAAAGGCCATAATATATGATGCAGTCAGCCAAGAAAGCAATATTGCTCTGCCATGTGCACAGTCTACACCAAGACAAGTCCAGGATCTCATTTCTAAATTCCCATAGGTACCTCATTTAAACCATCAGCCATAACCTGCTTCTCATTTTCAATACCGCTTGGTATTAGAGCTGCAGTGAACTGCTGGTGAGAGATTCTAATTCCTGCAAACAAGCCCCCGTAGGCTTGCAAGGAAAACATAGAGTTCCCCTCTTGGTTGCCTGCTAGGTTCCCATCTGGCTGTTTTAACTTTGCTATTGCTTTTAAATGTGCCTGTTTCTGCACACGAAGCTTTCAGCTCTACCTCAAGAGACTCCTGGGTTCTCTTAGCGTCACATTCTGACCAAAGTGCAGAGACACAGACTGGGTCTTCTTAACAAAAAACGAAGATCATATTTCACATTACAGTATCTAAAAGATTAATTTCACTAACATGATCACTTCCTTGTGAAACACACTTCTTTCCATCTGGAATTTTCCATCAGGAGGACAAAGAGCCATAGTGTTACACACTACCTGAGAGGAAAGAGCAAGGAGTGCAGAGATGCTTGCTAAGAGAAAAGAGAAGAAAAAAACAGAGTAGACAGCATTTTCAAATGCATCAAGAGGCTGCTTCTTATTTTTTTCCCTTCCACATGAATTATGTTCTGACCCCATACTTTGGAATTTTGAACCATTTAGTTGGTCAGGTTTTTGATACAGGGAATTTAGGATATTCTGCTGCAGGAGCTTTCTGTATCATGTTATTGTTAGGTAGTGTTTGTGCTATTGTAGTAACCACAGGCCCTGCTGTGCCTGAGGCTCTCAATAATCTCACATAAGGACTTGTTACTGAAAGACACCTGTCCCCATTTGGGCTATCAGCATAACCACAGACAGAGCTGTGCCAGCCAGGAAGGTGCTAGCAAAAGGGAAAGAGGAAAGATGACTGGAGTCCAGCTAATGCCCTGTCCGACTCCTCTTGGGACTCTAGACATTCATTTAATCTCTCTACAGATCAGTTCTTTAATGAACACTTTAATGTTTGTAAATACTTTATGCAATGCAGGAGAAGAAATTCCAAAACAAAGTAACTGAATAGAGAAATGGAAATCTTAATTTTTTTTTGAAATAACAAAATTAACCATTTCATATCTACAATACTGGAGTGTTTGCATTTTTACCCCCAAAACGTTGCTCAGTTTTTTGCACTGGAATCTGCAAATGCAACACTAATCTGTTAAATGCTTTAGCCAATTCAAGTCTCTGGGGTTTTGTTTTGGGTTTTTTTCTTTCCTTTTGTTTTTTTTTTCTTTTGCCAGAGATGTTCAGTAGAAAATGGAAATTGTTTCCACCATAGAGAAAGAAAGGAAACAAACCCTCCAAACCAACAAACCAAAAACCAAGCCAAAAAACTTTGCAGACTGTAGCATTCAAGTGGCTGGACAATGTTGAGGAGATACAAAGCTCCACTAGGTTTTTGTAGACAAGGTTCTTGCATGACTGGGTCCCTCAGGAGCTGGACCCAGCTGCGTGCAAACAGCAGGGAATCACCCACAGCTTTTCCTGGGTGCTCTCTGCAGCCAGGCAATGCCACCCACAGCCACTTCCAGCCCAGACCTCCAGGGCAACCCCTGGACCACTGGGGAAACCCAGGCTCCACAGCCCAGACAGGGATCCAAGCTGGGCCTGGCCATTTGGGGTGTACCCCGGTGCCCCAAGTGTTTGGGAAATTATGCAGAATGACAAGACAGTTTTAAAGATTGTGTGCTACCTTGTATTTTGTGGATTGCTATTAAAATCTCTGTCCAGTCTCAAAAGTCTCCCATAGGTTGAACTTTTTTGTTTGTGTTTTTCTAAGCAGAAAAGAATACGAGAGAAAGGTAGATAGAAAGAAAGAAGCTTATGAGATGCTTAAAAGGAAAGTAATCCTATCCAACTTGCATGGTCTAATCTCTGCAGTAAATGGTAGTGACATTGTAAGACAAAAATTTTCCCCTCAGGTACAGGGATTCCTGCCCTCCTGCTGTCAGTGACTGTTCCAATTAGAGCAGCTTCTGGGAGCCACCCAGAGGGAGAAGCTAAGAGAAACGTCATCAGTGGCAGCACTTTTGCTACCTCTGCAGTGTCTTAAAGTAGAAGGTGGGACTTTACCAAAGTCCCTGGCCTTCAATTTAAAAATTCATATTGCTTTTCTCATTAGTCCAATCATCTGCTATAGCTATTTCCAAGCTTACCCTGAAGGCCCTGCAGAACAATCCAATTTCAAGGCCAGCACAGGCAGGAGTGGTGTTCTTGGGAGGAGCCATGCTTGTGTTGACACAAGGAGCACACACATTAGGCATGTGGATAAAACAATGTTGGCACACTTTTTGGAAAGAGGATTTCTCTAGGAAAGGGAGCTCTGTTACAAAGCCTTTCCCTGGCTGCAAAGGCCAGAGTCACCTGTGAAGTGCCACTAGCATCAAAATGATTCAGTTCTGGGAGAACTTCCTCAAAGTCAGGTTTTGAGCAAGAGGCCACGCAATCTAATTCTCTTTGCTCTTCATCTCCATTACTGTAACTAACTGAGAGGCTACAATAGAAGTTTAAAGCAGCAGGGTCTAGGAGAAGTGATAGCTTGGTATCCATCTGCTCCACAACTTCAGCCCTTGAGCATTTGCAGCAACACAGAGTCAGCCAAACTCCTCGAAAATGAGCCTGTGGTCTTATGAATCTCCTGATGTAGAAGCTGTATTATCTTATTATTGATTTTCTTTTACTGCTTCAGCTTAACATTCTGTGTCAGTGAAAGTACAAACAGGTCATCATGAAGGTGTTGGCAGTAGCTCTTGAGCACAGTGCATGACTTTCACAAGGCAGTAAAACTTGTAGGGCAATGCACATTATCTCTTTCTGTGCTATTCTTCATGCTAATCTGGGCTAGGATTGCACAATGTACTGCTTTACCAAAGCTCTTGATCTGCCCTGAAAAATTCGTAGGCTTTTATCTCTATATTTCTCTCTACTTCCCTGCAGTTCTTTTCCTCCATCATTAGAAGTAAAACCAGTCATATTTTTTCCTATGTCTCCCATCATTTTTATTGTGCTTTTCATATCTTGCTTATTAAGTAGTTACCCTAGGGAGACCTCTTTCTTATTGGAACATACAAAAAGCTATAACTGCACTTAACATTCGTGGGGAGGAGGAGGGAGGAAGGGGCAAAGGAAGCAAATTTAGACTGAGGTCACAGAAATATATGTGTATGTTCAGTAATATGCCTCACATCAACTCCACTTCTTTTTCTGTAAGCAAAAATATATTCTCCCTTGCTTCCTGCTTATTCCTCAAATCAGCTTACACAGTTAGAAATAACATACATGGACAAAGTTGTTGTTTTAGGAGCAACATCCACATGACTGCTGCTGCTGTGGGGCAGGGGACAGACCAGGTGACTTCCCATCTGCACTTATTTTCTAAAATTGCTGAGAAAATAAACCCAAACTTTAGATTTAAGCATTCAGGCATTAGAGTGTAAGCTGATGCCATATCAGAATAAACATCCTTTACTGTACTTTGGTAAGAATTCTACTGTGCATTCCACATTGATTATGACTCTAGTAAGAACAAGCAACCAAATAAAGCTCATGAATATTTTCAGGGGGCAAGAACAACAATTAAGGATAATGAGATCCAGGCAGGAGAAATGTTCCTAAAGTCTCAGAGAAGGGACTGCTTGGATATCTTACTCGTCTGAGCTTTGCTTCCAGCTGAACCATCTGGCCTGGGCTTGCTGGTTCTAATCTAGCAAACAGCATTGCAAAAGGGTTGCCCATGTTCCACAGCATGGTTTGTGAGGGTGCACAGGTCTGTGATCTCACAGACCCGTGAGGGAGCCCTAGATGGGATTCTCAACAGGACAACAATGCCAGAACTCTTAGCTCTATAATTTCAAAAATGCTCTTTTTTCTCACATCCTGGGTAAGTACCCTGCCCCTCAGACAAGAGGAATGGTCCCTCTCTGGAGGGAAGTAGCTATCACATTATTTATACAAAGTGGAACAGCTCCCAGAGGAGAGATTGACACAGACAGGCGTAAGAATACCAGTATAGCTGAGTGTCCAGGGATCTTCAACTGAGAGAGAACAAACTAGTTCAAATCCTCTCAGTTTCTCTTTCTATGCATACAGACACATATATATATATATGTTTATATATGCATGTAAAAATCCTTTCCTATATATACATGTATGTATGTATGTTTAAATACATCACTATAAATGAAATAAGATTGTATGTACACAATGTCCATGTGTGTACACATACACCATACAGATGGCTCTCACATACACATCCTAAGATTTTCACCTTGGCCCTAGAAGCTCTGTAAGTATAAGTCAGTTTAATGATGCATTCAAAAACTTCCAGTTTTAACTAATCAGAATCGACTGTACACAAATACTCTGGTAGCTCTTCCACGAAAAGAGAAATGATACCTGTGCCTACGAGGTTCAGCCAGTCTGCATTCAGGTGGTGCAGATGCTCTTTACCAACAGTGTTACTTGACAAGAAATTAAATCACATTATCTTATGCTGCTTTCTCAGGGGAGAAATTACATGCCTGTGGAGTCCTACCCCTGAGTCAGTCCTGCTCTCTAGATGCTTTTAGCAACACCTGCAGGCCCTGCTACACAGACTAGTTCTAATAATGTAATCCTATTTGGAGGGTAATGAACAGGTCTACTTTCTAGGGAATAGTATTTCTGTATGAAAATTTCCTTTCAATTCATTTCAGAAAAGCTGTCCCTGAAACAGCCTGAGTGTACGCAAGATGCTTCACACCAGAGACTGTTCCTCTCACACTAGCAGCACTTCCTATGAAACTCCGGCACTAGCAGATCTCCAGCAGCTCCTGTGGTTCAGAGGAGGTTCTGATAATCATGTGGACCAAGTCTGGCCAAATATCTACCTGGGAGATGCGTAAGAACACATGGTCCTATTGTTAAGCTGTAATCACTCCCCGGGAGGAGGAGGAGGAAAGGATGTGGTACACTGGGGAACAGCATTTGGGTTTTCAGGAAAGTTTTTGTGATACAAGCTTCCAAAACTGATGATGTACAGACCTTGGATGTCAAGAAAAACATGACATGCAAAATGGTGACACTCATAGCATGTCTGGCTTGGTTTTTATATTCTTTGAGCCACCATGGATTTGGCAAGGTAAAACTTATTTGTATTCTACACTAAAGCACTCAAAGAACCTATGCCAGATTGATGTAAATTCTGAGATGCATTATGTGGCCTGGAAACTCTGCTCTAAGGCAGCAGACAAGAGGCTGAGGATTAGTAGCCCTAATCCTCAAATAGGGGTAGCAGGATGAAGACCCAGAAGGATGAAGACCCAGATGTATTGTACAATAGTCACATCTTGACATTCCAAATCCAAGCTTTCTTTCAAAGATGATAAAACTGAAAATATCAAACAGGAATTTTCATCTAAATACCTTATTCTTGTGACCAATAATATTTATTGCTATTTCCTTCCAATTGGATTACTGCAGATTACCTAGATTATTAGCTCATTTTCCCCAGCTCCTCCTCCTCCTGAATGTATCAGTTAATGTTCAGAATTTTGTAGAATGCCCTTAGTCCTAGTTTATGGTGGGAAGTGGGGTTCACCTAGCTGGTGAACACAGTGCATCCACTTCATGTGCAAACCAGGAACAAGGTGTTGCTGCATTTGTGCGAGTTCTCACTCTTGAGACCAGGCACACTATCAATGAGAGATTAGCTCTAAAAGTTCTTAAACAAATATTTAAGGAAATCTTGACCACTTCATAAAGTAAGCCATGTTCCCAGGGATTAACTGCTGGGAGGCATTTGCTTAATTGACAGTATCCCACCGGCAAGTCTGTGCTCCTGCTGCTCTCCACATCTCCATATCACATTTTTCACGCACACAGCACTATGTGCTTCTTGAAATTTGCTCCTCTCTAAGCAGGATGCAGTTCCTGCATCCTTCTGTAGTGGGAGCAGGCACTAACTTTAAACCATGCTATTTTTGCAGAAGGTTAGGAACGTTGCCAATGTGCCCTTCATGTCTTTTAACAGGTGGGCTGCTAGGAGCAAAACTATGCTTCAAGGCCTCAACATTACTCATATCCTTAATGCAGCAGATGGACTATATAACGGCAACACAGGAGCCACATATTATGCAGATCTGCAAATAGAGTACTATGGAGTGGAAGCATTTGATGATCCTTCCTTCAATTTAAGTATCTTCTTCTATGATGCTGCCAATTTCATACGCAAGGCCTTAAACTCTTCAGGAGGTAAGAGAGAAGCAAAGATAAGCTTTGGGAGGAAATTTCAACACAAGCCAAATGACTTTTCATTGCAGTAACAGGCACCAACAGAGCTCAGAATCAGCATATGGTTCAAGGCAGCACATGCAGAACCACTGAGCAGAGAGTGGAGAAGGGTGCCTATGCCATGTGCTGCAGGGAAGGTGGCTCTGCCAGGTCCCCAGGAGTTGCAGAAGACTGGCTTCCCCCAGCCCAGCACGATGGAAAGAAGGGCAAGCTCTGGGACCAGAGTGTAGAGGGAAGGGCAGAGGTTATAGCAGTGCAGATGCTGCCCCGGGGGCCCCTCCTGTAGGAATCAGCAGGATCTGTGAGCTTCCACACGTCCCTCCCACCTCTCACACCCTGACAGGGGCTCCAGCTGGGGATCCTGCCCTGCATGCTGCTCCTGCTCCCTCTGGGAGCAGAGGAGCTTTGGTGCTGGCTCAAATGCTTCACACGCTCAAGTACTTCACAGAATTGGAGCTTTATTCAGCCTGTCTATTAAGCTAGAGAAGCAGCAGAAGTTAATGAACTAAGTCAAAAACTACGAGCCTGACCTGCAGGCTGCTGAATTTTTGTCAGCAGAGTTTGGATTATGGCCTAGTTATCATAATTTCCATTTGTTCCAGAGTTTGCTTTGACTCTGGCTGGCTGCAGGATCTGCTGCTTTCACTGGAGTGCTTTATTAAATCCTCAGTTATAGCTCACACTGGGCTGCTGAGATACAGTAAATTACAACTCCATTTTTACAGGCAGACTATCCCACAGAGTTTGTGGGACTTGCCAGTGATCGCAGTCAGGGCTGGGCCAAATTTCTCTGCCAAAACTTGTTATTTTCCACAGAAAACTATACTAACAAGTTTAGTCACAGAAAGCTTCTCCTTCCACAGAAAATTTCAGCTATTTCAATCTTAGGCCTAAATTAGATGCAGGAGGTCAGTATGAAATACTACCTTGCCTGAGAGGTGATCTCCCTGAAAGCATGAAGATCCACTAATTATCACCATTGCTTTCTTAACTTGTTTCTACTATTTTTTTTCTCCTCCCTTTGTCTTTTCCACTTTAGAAATGCAAAAGCACACTCACCTTGCTGTGCCTTTTTGTTTGTGTAGGTAAGGTGCTCGTTCATTGTGCCATGGGAGTGAGCCGCTCTGCAACTTTAGTGCTTGCCTTTTTAATGATCCATGAAAACATGACACTTGTGGATGCTCTGAAGACAGTGGGTGCTCAAAGAAACATCTGCCCGAATTTTGGGTTCCTCAACCAGCTCCGGGACTTGGACATTAAACTGAATGAAGAGAGGAGAAGAGCCAGAGCATCTGCTACCACAGGCCTGTAAGACAGTGTTGCAGAAAGAAAGAGGACAAAACCTTGAGTTGCTCATATAGATGAACTCTTATAAATTTAAGACACGAGCTTATGAGACACCAGGACGCATGTTATTAATAAAAATAGATTTTGCTTGATCTTTCCATTTTGCAAAGCCTTCTTAGGTTTATATTTATGATTGGTTGTATACTCTATCCTTCACTCTCCACCTTAAAACATTGCTGTCTGCTAGTTTAAAAGAAAAAAAAAAAAAAAAAAAAGAGAAAGAGATCAGGTTCCACTTCAGAAATAGATGTGTTTCAGCAACTAGTGAAGCTCATATCACTTTATGAAGTGTTAGGCTATTTGAGGTGAAAGATGCCATATTATTTATGCTACAGTAATGCTTAGAAGTTTTCTTATGAACCCGTCCCCCACCCCTTCACTCCCTGTATCTCAGAGGGTTTGTATTTTGAGACTTGAATCTGGCACTGGTTAGTTTTTGCTTTTACAATTGGTGGAGCTCCTGAGTTGGGGTAAAGAGGCTGTTTAAAGGCAGAGCAGCTGGGAAACAACATAAGCTACTCTATCTATATAGGCTTTTCCTTTTGGCTGTTCATCAGAGCTTTTTTCCTCCATGAAAATACATTTTCTTGAGAGGGCATTCAAATATTGTTCATCTTCCATACTAAAAATCATCCAGGAAATGCTGCAGAAAATGCTTCTAAAGAAGAAGGTGGATTCCCAGCTAAGGCTGGTGCAGGAAAATATTTGACAAAGTTCAATGAATCGCAAATTTGCCTGGCAGTTCAAAATTACAAAACTTGGGATTTTCTTCCTCAAAAAAAAAAAAAAGTTATTAACATTGCAACATCATATTCTGTGGCATTTGCTTTTGTGAGGTGGACTGAAGTGAAAACTGAAGACACACAGGAATGGCAAGGGAGGTGTTGACAGGCATCAAGCTTTCATCTTTGTGTCTCTGGGCCACCATAAGAGCACTCAATAGCTACTGTCATCTGATGGATCAGTGCTGCCTGGAAACTATGTAAAGCACATCTGGCTTTTGGTTCCCAGCGGACAAGCATTTGCAGCATAAAGCCAGCTCCAAGGCCAGCTGGGGATGGCACTGTATTCCTAGTACTAAACTCGGGAATGCAGAGGCATGAATACTCCCCACTATGTGAACTGGCTACTCAAAGGCAGCACAGCAACAAGAGAAAACATTCTTTGCCATTTCCAGTATTGTCTACAAGGTTAATTTCTGCCTTCAGGACAGACAACTCAGCACCTTCAGACCTTTAGTCTGGCCCACAGAGCAGATGTAGATATCATCTCAGAGCACAAAGCAGAGTATTTGGCAGTGAAGACCTGACCATCATACCAAGGATGTCTCCGGGAGTTTTATTTGGATTGACCCTGTAGATGGACATCCCTGAGCAGCAGTAAAGCAGTACAGGAACACTTCTGTGCTTTAGTTCCCTGTGTAAGGAAACATCTTCATGGGCTCTAGGGCTGCTCTGCAAAGGCAACAAAACCTCAGCAAGTAGGAATAGCCAAATTAAAAGTATGCTTCAGACCTGAAAACTTAATGTATGTTTCCATCACCAATTAAATCTAACAAACTTACATAGCAAGTCAGGGAAAACTCCACAGTGGATCTGTCTACAGAGATGCCCCCGGCCTCAAGCAGATCCACATTTTCTTATCCTTCCCTCTCTAGGAAGCAGGAGCGAGACCAACCAGCCATTTTCGGGCTGGAGCAAAGGGCAGAGATGAGGATTCGGTGGGGGTACTAGAACACGTTAAAATCACAGGATACAAACGTACTGTGCTTTTAAAACACTGATTGGTACAACTGGAAATCTGCAGCTTACTCTGATGGTAAAAATACCGCAAATACAGCAAAGTACTGTATAGAATGCAATATAGTATTATACAGAATGCAACTTGTCAGGTTGCGATGTCTCGCGCGTGGTTTTTCTCCCAAAGGCGCACTCCACATTGCAGCCCACATCCCATCCCATCC
>VXBR01007332.1:900741-1008633 GCA_013400215.1 Cisticola juncidis | reverse complement strand
GAGGAAAGTGAGTGGTATCATTCAAACAAAGGTAATCCAAGACACCGCAGCGCGGGAGCTTCGACTACCAGGCAAGTACCTTTCAGTTTGTTTACGAACCAGCCCCAGTGAGGTCAGAGCCTGCCCCGAGCAGCGCCAGCCCCGCAGCCCGCTCCGCCAGCAGCCCGCCCGCGGCAGCGCCAGGCCGGGGCAGCGGCCGGGCCCTGGTGCTCAGGAGCTCCAATGTGTGTGAAATTCGAGTTCGCTTTCCCGTTGCACTTACAGGCTGAGGATCTCTAGCTGAAAATGATGCTTAACAAAACAAACCCATTTTATTTAAATACCAATCTGGCTTGTATTTGAATTTCTTACCTATCTATCTTTAGGATAACAGCCATGAAACATACGATGGGGGTTTCCTTCCTCTCAGCTGATGTTCGGAAGTCGCTCCTGGGAAGGGAGAGACTGTCCAGTCAGTTACACTGAGAAAATGTGAAACAGACTATGAATAAAATGCTGTGCAGTTCAAAAACAAAACCTGGGAGAAACAAAATGAAAGAGTAAAAAGTTTGAGAGGAGGAGGGGGTGTTCTTTTTCTTTTTTAAAAATACTAACTCTTTATAGTTTGGAGCATTTATGGATTATTTATAACTAGGATCAAATTTTCAGACAGAAATGGGATTTTTAATATCAGCAGTCTTCCTCAGAAAATTTTTATTGAGGAAATATGCTTGCATGGCTGTGGAAGCCATTGTGATGATTGGAGTAAAAGAGTGCAGAAGGAGAAGACTGGGTTAAATTAATTCCTGCTAAATACCTACCAGCAGACTGGCTGTCTGTATGGGGAGCTGGAGACAGAATTGTACCAGGGTAAAAAGGATAGTGTGTCTATTTATAGTGCTGCCTTCAACACCATAGGAATTCAAAGGAAAACTCCAACTCAGCACACAGTCTTCTCATCATCTTCTTCTGTCAAGATTAAATGCAGCCTGAGATAATTTCCCCTACAAATCCTTTCTAGGAAGGATATGTTCCTTTGTGCAGCAAGGAACTACCACGGTACAAATCACTCCAGAGGCCAAGTCCTCCTCACCCAGACAAATGTCACCACTTTCCTTTTGGTAGTCAGATGAAGAGGAGAAAGAGACCCTTACAAGCCTCGGCACTTGAGCAGGAAAGACCAAAAACGTTTCACCTGCCATGCATCCTTGCTCCCCATACTGTCCTCTGCCCTTCTTACACCAGGTGCTCTGGGACACCTGCAAACAAAAGGGTAAGGGTAGCTCCAGCACAATCCCAGTGCCAGGCAGCAAAGAGAGGAATATGGCACACAGTCATGGTCATTCAAGGTGTCACTTGAGATGAAGCCCTTATCCTGTGTGCCCCTTTTGCCGCTGCAGAACCATCCATCTCTGGGAAGTAATGGGCTCCAAATAGGTGTGTGGGGAACCTATTTACCAGTAGAAATTATCTCTAATGTTGAGAGTACAAATGAAGGCAGCTTTGGAAAGGGTATTAGCAAAAACCTGACTGACACTCCAAAAAAAGGATACACTCCTGGAGTTCCTTATCTCCGCTCTTCTTTTAGCATCATGGTGCCTCAGATCTTTCCTTCTCATCTTCCACCTTCCAGTTTTTTTTTAATAAGAGCTGCTTTTTCATTCTTCACAAAGCACTACCTACTCTGTCTCAGTGCTCCTCTTTTGTAATTCTGTTACCAAGCTGTCTGCTAGGTAGGGAGCAGAAGGTGCAGGACTTGGTGCTGCCTTTGAGGTACAGGTAATTATTATGTGCATCTGTTATTATGGTTGCTGCCTCAACAGGTGGAAAACATGCTGTTCTCTGATAGATTTGCAGCACTCCATGCTCCTGCCTTGTCTTTTCTCTAAAGCCAGTCGTGTGGTGTTCCGAAAATAATAAACACAGCCTCACTGCTGCCACAAAACCCCCTGGTAAATATATTTTTATGGGAATGAAGTATTAAAGGATTTGAACACTTACTCACTGAAAGCAAAATATGAGCAGTAAGGTTGGGTAAAGATTCAAAGGCTGGTTTGCTTCCTTTCCCTGGGGCACATCAAGGCTGTACTGTTTGCACTTCAGAGATGGATAGTGGGGAATTACTTAACCCAAAATGATGGAAACAATTCAGACTATAATAATATAGCACGAGAGTTTCTCATATTACATCTATTCCCCATACTGCTGGCTATACTCTGCCTTCAGATTCACGTGCACAACTCTCACTGGAATCTGGAGGAACTGTGTTTGAAGCCAAAATGCATTTCATTGTCTTTCTGAAGTCTTTCTGCAGCTTAGTGGCTAAATTCTGAGCTCAAGAGCTGGGAACAAAGCTTGTCTATACATTTCCCAGTGTCTGTCTCTGTGAGATTCCCATCTGTTGTGTTTTATTTTGAATTTCATCTTCCTACTTTCCTAAAAACACAAAGCAGAAACACACATTTCCTCTGCCCTGGGGTGCAGAAGTCACCTAATTTCCCAGCAGGTTCTCTCAACAACATACAGTGGATCCAAGTTTGTCTAAAAATGCTAGAAGCCCTTTGTGGAGAAGAAAGGGAGGAGACCAGAAATGTGGGCCAAGTTTCTGAGTGTTGTGAAAACCCCCTGCCCCACAAAGGGACTCAATTTCCTGTTTCCTCTCTCCCAAAAATGTCACCTGGGTTTGGGTTTTGCTAAGAGAAATATATATTGCTCGAGTCCAGGCTCTAAGTCTTTGGTTTGTACTTCCTGCTGACACTGCAGAGACTACAAGAGCCGTGAGAGCTGAGTCTGACTTTGGGGCTTCACATTTGCAATAGCAGAGCAAATTAAATGGAGAGGCATGTTAAGTGAGTTGGGAGGTTGCTGTTGACCAACAAATCTTCATTAAGTTCCCACATCAAGCTGTGCCGCACCTCTAATGAAACTGATCATTGTTTCTACTTCTGTGTTTCACCTACTTCACCACCAGGTTTAAGAGAAATTCAGACTTGCTTGCAGTTTAATAACAAATAAAACAATATTAATCCATCTTGCTCCATACATGCACCCAGTTTGGAGCTGTTGGTGCATCTTTCAAATAGCCCAAGTTTCACTCTGTTCCCCACTTGTTACTTACTGCCTTGGTTTTTGCTAGTTCTTTTATTTAGTGGCAGTGACTCATGGTGACTTTGTTCACTAGTTCATGGTGACTTTCTGGATCACTGGTTTACATCACCATTATTGCTTTGCATTACCAGGTGTCTCAGCTCAGGAGTTGCCAGCATGAACCCCAAGAGTTCACATGACTTGCACCTCCCAAAAGCTAAGCCTGTGCCCAGAATAACAAGCTTTCACAGGATTAAAGCGAGATCCTGTTCTGATGATGTTTGTGACTGAGGCTACCACAACTGGGGCCTCTGGGAGCCTTCCCTGTAGACCATTACAGATATTATGGATCCACAGGAATAACTCAGGTACCAAGTTACTCTGCTGTATGGGCTTTAAAATCACTCTGTCCAGTTTAGGACAGAGAAGTTTAAGGGAAAAGTACAAAGTAAACTCAGAAATACTCAGCAGTACTGAGAATGACACAGTCTGAGCAGAGCAGGATCCTCTGCTCCAAACTGTGCCATGAGGGAAGAAACAATTACTGTCTCTTTTCAGTATAACATAAGAAACAAAATGTACGTGCAAATACAGCATAAATGGGGAAGTTGGCTTTCAGTATTATTCTTTGACAGATGCCATTTATGGTGGCCAAACTACTTGTTGGCCATGGAGCTTGGCCATATCCCATACCATATTGTCCTCAGAGCCACATAAAACTCAAAAAATTTAGATGGCTCTCAAACTTTTCCGTATAGAAAAGAAAGCATCAATTATTTGGGTTTATGCAGTAGCACCCCAGCACACAAACTTAGGGGTTCTCAGCACTTGGGCACTGCAGCCTCCCTTTCAGAAAGTTTCCTGTTGTGTCCCAGGTTGCACTGAAGAGTGCAACCACAACAGCTGCCTTCTAATGGGATTTACTTTTTGTTTTTTATTAGAATTCACCTATTTTCTATGGCATAGAAAAAAAAAGTTCTGTTTTTGTATTGGGTGATCTTTGACATTTGGGGGTACATATTTTTAACTGCTCGTTTGTTTTAGAAAAATGGTAAGCAACCTGGAGGACAAATGATCAGAAATACCTACAATCCCAAGAGCTAACACAATTGCTGGGAAATTCTGGACCTCAAATCAGCTCTGCTTCAGAATATGATGAATTGCTATTTTTTTCCCCTCCACAGACATAGTAGCAAGATTTTACAATGAGAAGAAAGCAATTTGCTTAGCTGACTTAGGATTTCATCTCCTTCCCTTGCATCTCTTAGACTATAGACATATCAGCAAGCAAGCCTCAGCTGTGCTCAGTCTCACTCTGACCTCTGTACTAACTTGATTTACTGGTTTTAGTTCCCAAATAGTATATTACGTTATAACTCAAAGGATCTGATTAGAACTAGCCGGTATTTTAATGATTTATGAGAGGCATCTGGGACTGCATGGGTAGCATACACATTGTGTCACTGCTGTAGGAGGAATCTGCATTGATCATCCCGGCATGCTCCAAGACAAGAGCGTGTCAAATTCCTGTAAGCCTGAGTTCACAAACTTGATCTGACAGGTGGCCAAGCTTGCACTGGGACTGACCATAGTTCTCATGGTGGGAATAAAACAAACCAGCTGGATTGCTTCTAGCCATTGCATTAGGAGAGGATTTCCATTCCATTCTGTTTTTCTGTTTCTATCTTGCAGTGCTTAAGAAGGTGTTTATCCTTCCCAGTTTTGTAGCCAGAAACCTGGGCCACAGGAACTTGAAATCAGCTCTTTCTGTGGTTTATCCTTCTGCCAGAAGACACTTGCAAAATTCAGGCTACTGGAACTAACCTTCCAGACCTCTCCATGTCCTGCCATGGCTATCAAATTGGTAGCAAGTCTCAGATCAGAGAGTCTGGGGCGTGAGAAAGATAAAGAAACAATTAGACAGAGCACTTGTTTTAAAGCCATAATGTCACTGCATTTAGCAAGAGATCATACTACCATTTTTTTAATAACTGTAAAAAAAGGACTTTGCAAGCACAGAGAGAAGGATATCAGAAGCACAGTGATAAAAGGGTTTCTTGTCCTTGGTTTGATTTGATGTGTTCTGAATTTTCTTTTAAGCATTGAAGCCAACATCTGCCAAGGCATTCCTAAAATCCTTGTCCCCAACAGCATGGAAGTCCAACCCTGATGGTTACTCACCTCCTACTGTAAGCTGCCTTTTGCTCACTAGTGGTGAGTAAAAGCTTCTGACCCACATTAAAACCAAGGGCAACTCTCTACTCAGGTCCAGCTATCCCTACTAGTGCTTGGCAGCACTCTGCCCCTGGGCTGCCTCCCAGCTCAGACTTGTGGAGAGATGTAGGAAAATCATAAAGCTTCCCTTTACCATCTCCGCCTGTGCAGTGGGAACAGCACTGTTCCTCACAGGATCAGTCTAATAACATGTATGAAAGGCATTCCAGTGCCCAAGAAACACCAGGGAATCTTGGCTGCTTGCCTCCTGCTGTTTCCCATCTTATTTCCTAGCAGGTTACTCAACTCTCATGCTATGCCAGTGTGGGGGATAAGTGTCTGCTGCCTCCTCTAAGCTGGGTAGCATAGAGCTGTCTTTGTGGTGTTGGTAGAGACCACAGGACAAGAACAAAGAGCAGTGAAACTTCTATTGCCCTCAAACAGAAGAGACACAAGAAAAAAAAAAAGAAAAAAGAAAAAAAGAAAAAGCAGCAATATATTGTTTTTAAGATAGAAGAACATACCAGAGCTAGTCACAGGGGAGAAGGGCTTTGCATTGTGCCATCCTTTTGGTTAGATCCTTGGGGCAGAAACCATTCATTTGTAATGGGATTCTTTGAATTCTGAAGCCTGATGTTTTCAGTTCGGGGCTGGAGGACACTGCTGTATTAGTTATTGTTAACAGCAGCTTCATTCACCTTCAGATGTGGGCTGCTAAACTCTCTTGGGCTACAGGATGCTGACCTAAGGGACTGCATTCCAACTGGGTTTTTGTGCAAGGCACAGCACAGAAAATCCTTGGCCTCTAAACCTTGCCAAAGCAAGAAACATGACTTCAGGTCATTTAGAAGGTGACCTGGGAAAATTAGATGAGGCTAGATTAAAAATATGCAACATGGAGTAAATCTGAAGAATAAAACCACGGCTGAGAGACTGGAAACAGCACCCAAGTGACACTTTCTCCTTTGAGCAAGCTCGATGCAGCACGCCCAGCAACCCACCTGGCTTTCTCGTGTTGTGCTCAGTTGGACATGTGCTGTCCAACACTGCTTACGTAGCAGACTGTATATGGAACAGTGCAGGACTTGGGCTATGTGGTAGCCATAGTTTCAGCCCAAACAGCCATGGAGATGGAGCAGAGAATGTGCTTGTGCTACAGCATGAACAGGCTCTGTCTCCCACACAGTGACAGTGCGAGGCTGATGTGCATCCCAAAGATGAGCCTCCAGGCCACCAGGTCTGCATCAGAGAACAGACTCAGCACATTTCAGGCCATCTGGGAATAAATCCAAGCTTGTACCTCTCCCCAGGGTCATGCTGTACTAGCATCATCCAGTAATAGGAGCAAAACACCCTCCCTGCAACTGCAGGCTGCAAATATTGGTAAAGCATTGCTAAAAGCCATGAAAAAGCAGCTAGGATTTATGTTGTTCAGGCAGGGTGAGGGCTTTGGAGTAGTTGTACCAAAAAACCAGTGCCAGCCAGACAACCCAGCTGGTTCCGACTGGCAGCTCCAAGAGAAAATCAAAGTGGCACATGTTGCTCCTGATTTAGAGCAACCTGCATCAACTTGCCAGCCTGTCTTTCAGAAATGTTTCATCCTTCAACTTTTCAGAAAGCTTCTGAGGGTGCTTCTAGGAAGAAAAACTGAATTTACCAATTCAGAGGATACCGGTTTTCACCCCCAACATGTTATTGCTGGAGGCAAGAGAGATACAGTGATGTAACAATTCTTGAGCCCAGAAGAAGAGCCAGCCTTAACACAGAACTGAATTTTAGGTAAGCTTGTCTTCAAGTGCAAGCATAGTGATATCAGGAGTGTTTCATAGCATGTCTAAGAAGTGTTTAGTGGTATGATGCTATAGATTGGGATTTTTGTTTTCTCAAGAAGTAGTGAAAAATGTCAGTACTGAATGGGGGAAGAAGTTAGAGACTGTCAGAACTGACAGTGAAGTTTGATGGCTCAAGTCCATTGCAGGAGAGGACACCAGCAATAATATTTGACGTAGGAGCAGTAGTCTGGCCAGGAGCTGGAGAGACTCAAATGTGGGCATGGTGCTGGAGTCATAAATAGCATGGAGATGTAGTAGATGCATTTTGGACCAGCTACTGTCTTTGGGTCATGTGAAGTGTGTCTGCTAGTCTACCAGATGAGGCTGGGTTAATGGGTGTAAGGATGCACTTGGCAGCCGAGAGTAGAGGTGCTGTGGGCTCCAGAGGGCCTAGTTTTGCAGCTGAACTGTGCTCACAGCCAAAAGCCACATCTTTGCTGGGCCTAGGGCTGGAAAGGAACTTTACTTGCTTGCCAAGAGCCGAGTTCAGGTCCTTAGAGCTCTACAGTGCTCTTGCTCCAGCTGGTGACTTCATGAACACCTAGTGCTGGGAGGAACACAGCTCCCTGTACAGCCTTAAACTCTTGATTTCCCTGCACATGCAATGACATCATTGCCACCTGAGGGCCCAAACTCTGGTCTTGGCAGGTAAAAGCCTTTTGGATCACCTTACATTTGGGTCCTTGCTCTAGATGCGTATTTATGTAATGAGTGTTGGATGGCTTTAATTAAATGACTGTAAAGCACTACCTAAAATGCACCAGTAATAAATTCTTACTAGCTGATGCTATAACAAGCAGTCACACACAAAAAATATCGTTACATGCAGATTGTTAACAGTGTCTGGGCCTGTTTAGTGCTCAGCTTTAAATAGTTACAATGCACACTGTTAAAAGGGTGTGTAAAATTTGTAACTAGTAAATAAAAAGTCCAATTCAGAAACAAAATATACCCAAGCTTCAGTGATAAAGAAGCCACAGAAGAGCTCAGGGTGGATAAACTACCTATCTCTGCCATCCTTGTGGTGGTGCTACCTATCAGCCATAGTTTCTGTGAAGCATACTCCATGTACATTCCTCTGCCTGGCACAGATTCTGTCCATGACTCATAAACACGGTTAGGATCCCACTTATATTACAAATATGTGGCTAGGTAAAGAAACACATGGTTTTTGTATTTTGTGAGGAAAAGATGGGTCAGGGAAAATTAATGTTGCTGCTCCTATTTTTCACTTCTCTTATCCACTCAAAGCTGCTGTGTGGGCAGTAACTCAAAAAGGTTGGTTTCCCGTGGCTAAAGAATAAAATAAACATACATTCAAAACCCATAAGGGTTAGCAAAATCAGCAGATGGCCAGGTTTTGCACACTTGGTACTACATTGCTGCACATCAGAGGATGGCTGTGTCTAGCCACTGTCAGGAACTGCACACATGGTTGGTAAGCAGAAATCTACTAACCAGCTGATGACAAGAGAATATTTTATACTACAGTCACAGAAAAAAAAAAAACAACTCAGAGGCCACCCTGCCTTGGGGCCTGAATGCTAATGTACATCCTGAAACAGTCAAGGCCATTGGGTTTGAGAACTGCAGCCTGGCCCACCAACTTGCTATGAAAAAATTAGACATTTTCGAGGCTTCTGAGGCCTTGCAATCCATAACATCAGTGGAAACTGTGGTAAATTCAGCATATTTGAGAACCAGGATGGGTTGAATTATTTCTTCCTTACATTTGAGTAGTGCTTGGTATCAAAAATGTAGCAGCTGATTTCCCTTGATGGCACACAAAGAAAATTTTGGACAGCAGGGAAGCATCCTAAAGTTAGGACAAAAATGTTCACCAGTGCAATACTGAGAGGAAAAAAAATCAAATGTTTTTGCCTTGTGCTGCTCAAAGCTGTCCAATACAGAGATTTAGCCTGCTCCTCAACATAGGCCTTGTGTGATCTGTGGAGAGCAAGTCCACCTCATGGATTTTGCCAAGTCCCACCAGGTGGGTGCCTTGCCCTAAATGCATAGCTGGGTTACACTTGTGGGTCTGGAAGCCTCTACTAAATTTGGAAATGCTGTTCAGATGACATCCTCCAGCTGGAGATTTTCTTACAAACAGTTGGCTACTGAAATACCTTGTATCTAGACACTGCCTCTGTCTCAGCTTTCAAGGCCAGCCAGCCCTACCTCGGTCACTGCTGTGTTTGATTCATACCATCTATATCTCGTAGTGCTCCTAGCAACTGATAAATTATGACTCCAGTGAGACTATTGGGTTAAATGCTAAGGAAGAAAGAATGATGACAGTAATACTTGTCATTTGTGTGGCGAGGTAGCAACACAAAACCCTCTCTCAAACATATGTTATCTTGGAGGAACCTTTCCTGGGGATAGGCTTTCTGAGAAATGTTTATGGCTTCTGAATACGTGATTGGCATGAACTTGACACGACCTACTTGGCCAAGCCCTGAGCTTCAGCCTCGTCTTTTACCACCACAAATCAGTCCATTTGAAGTATAGCCAGGATGGCAAGGGATGGCAAGGTTATAGCACATAGCAGCTTGAGAAAGCACAGGATGGAGGCTACTTTCTTCTCAGGATTCAAAAACTCAGAAATATATTTACTAACATCATAAGAAAATAGCTAAGTCCTACCGATACAGAAAAGCCACACAGGCCCTGGGGTGATTAAAATATTTGACACTGATTGAAATGAGCACATTGATATCTTTATATCATATGCAGATCCCTCCTTTATCATGGCATTGGAAAATGCAGGTTAAAGCAGAAGTTGTAAAGGGTTTCTTCTAAATATTCTAGACACAAGAGTTGTTTTTTCCTCCTGACTTACCACAGCATCATACTGCAGGATTTTCTGCTGCTTCATTTCAGCCTTCATACCATCCTCTTAACTTGATCTCATATCAAGGTAATGTCAAATTTTCAAATTACACTGACTTTTCATTTTGTTATTTAATTAAATATTGTGGAATTGGAGAAATTGGATAAAAGGTGGCATATGTTTCCAAGGACTGAGATAGCCGTAAAAAAGCTGAAGTCTCTAAAGGCCCTCTCCCCAGCATTGCACTGAATACCACCAATTACATTACAGATAGTGTAGTCACTGAATTAACTGAAACGCAACCAAAGCATCCACAGTATATGCAGCCTGTAGGGGCATTCCCTGCTGGGCAGAGGGGAATCCTAAGCAGTCATGAAGGAGGTACTGTCTGGGACCTCTCACAGTACTACTTTCCTATCTTCCTGGAATAGCTGATACATGAGGAACCATTGACCTGGCTGCTCTTGTCACCCAGCTGCAGCAAAGCCACCAACACACATCAGTCCAGGGAGGTGGCTACAGGTGCAGACAGGGATGATGGCACAAACAGCCTGTGTCATACTCTGGGTCACTCTGCATCATCAGAATGACCTGCTTGGAATAGACCTCTGATTGCTATCCTACTGCTAGTTGTAATTAAGGAAATTCTGTTGCATAGTACAGGTACAATTACAGTTGCAGTACCAGCCGATTCAAAAGTAATATAAATATAATGGCAAAATTTCTCCTATGTGATTGAGTAATTGTCATAGTACAACTCCAGTAGAGCAAAGATCAGGAATGTTTCATGTCATTACCATTCAGAAACCAGCATTTTAAAATTGTATCATTCCTACAACACACATCTCAGAAACAGATCCACTACAAAAAATCAGTATAGAGGAGTTGATTGAGCATCATTAAAAACATTTTTTAAATTAACAGTCATCACATTATTACCTAAAATAATTTTCCTTTCCCACTAATTTTTTAATCTGTCCATGTTTCTTATAAAACATTACACAAAATTTTAATCATAGCATTGTTTTCCTCAAACATATGGATTTCCGTAACAACACTTGCGTGTATAAATCTAATGAGTTAAGATGTTAGACTGATGCCAGAACTGAGTTGTCATTATTCAAAAAAAAATTATCTTGTTTTTCTGTCTGTAAATTTTCTATGGAAAGCTATTTTTTTTCTGTGCATTCTTTATTTAACATATTAGTTGAATAGTCCTACTGAGGCTTCTCTGCTTTTGAGTAATTTGCAGCCTGTAAGTGCAGTTATTTCACATATGAAATATGAACTCTAGTCCTTCCTTTTTATTGGATGTAAAGTTTGCACAAACTGATGCTATTCTCCAATTTAAAAAAATGCGACCAGAGTGAAGGTAAAGGTATATACACACCATCAGAATTCACATCTGTGTTTCAACAGGAGAAAATTCCTTATCTAGAACACAATATCCATGTAAGCACAAGCTGAAAGTCATCTTTTCTGATAATTCTGAAGAAGCAGTCCCATCTTATAAAGACTTTTATTCTACAGCTTTGAATATCCATGTAACACACAATACCTCCTTTTGCCCAGCATATGCAGTTATGTTCCCTTCTAGAAACAATTGTAACACAACAAAGCAAAACTGTCTTTGAAGGAGCACTTTTCCATAAGTGCACTAAATGTCAGTTACCTGCCAAGCTCCTGTGAGGCTTAGGAAAGCAAGGCTGACCACAGCCTTCAGTCCTCTGAGGTAGTAGGAAAATCAAAGTATTTATACAGTGGAGGGGGCAAGAGAAAAGGATAACAGGCAGTACTGAATAAGAAAAAAACAGAACAGTTTAAAGCAACTTTACAGGGAGTGAGAAGTGTCCTAGAGTGGCCATTAGCCACACTGCAAGGAATTAGGTGCATCAAAAAAGGGGAACATTTACTGCAGATATTATGAATTGGAAAGGATTGGAGGAGATTGTTATTCTTGAAGGTACTTAATGAACTGGGAGATGGCCCTGTGGTCAGGGCACAGGAAATCCAAGTCCCATTTCTGCTGCAGATCTCCTGTGTGGGATCAGAGAAGTGTCCAAGATACCAGCAGGAGCCAGGCAGAGCTGGCACAGCACTTGGGGTGGCCAGTGTCAAAGCAGCCATCAAAATCAGTGGGAAATGCTTGTTCCTGTAGGGAATTACTCCATGCCTCCTATTGCACAAAGCTATCCCAAATGGGCAAGAACATCTGCTTTTGTTTTCACAGTAAAAGCTGACACTGGAGGAGATGCGTACATTTGGGAGGGGAGCACATTCCACAGTGGAGCTCTTTGTAATGCTCTTGTAACAGTACAAGATCATTCTGGGAACATCACTTGCTGAAAACTTACTCTATCCAAGAGGCCAGAGCTGCCAGGAAGGTGGCAGGAGAAAGGGACAGAGGGCTCCTCTTGGCTGCAAAGCAGATCACTCCACATGCATGGCAGAAGGGTGACTTGTAGGGAACATTCTGTGCCGTGACACTTCCCTCCTTCTTTTCTATGGATATTTCGGGAATTAATTCCTCCATTTGCCCTTCAGCAAAGCTCTGTATTAATATGAAGGTGCACTGACCTCTCACAGCAGGCTAGCCTTCAGATCCTCTTGCTTGGTCTTTGTGCATGCAAAATAAAATTACACCAAACGGTGAACTTAGGGCTAGAGAAAATACCTGGGTGGGAAACTAGGAGAACATTTCACCACAGTTAGTGTTTGAAAAGAAGCAGTCAGTGAAGGTGAACTTAAATACAACCTGTTTGTTAACAATAGCTATGTTCAGCAGAAAGATGCAAGATTTCAGGTTTGCTGTCCTGGACTGTTGTACCCCAAACCACCCCTGAAATCATTTAAGTAGGAGACATGCTTCAGGCAGTGCCAGAGCAAGACTTTGACTCACTGACTACAACTTCACCCATGTCCTAGACACGTGCTTCTGTTTTAAGGCTCATAAGTTGTCAGACTTCCTACTATATCTGTAATGCAGATGTTTGACTCATTTTTAGAACATACAAAAAAAAGTTTAATACTTTCTTAGAACAGAGCTCTGGGAAAAATGTAATTTCTATTCCCCTCTTAAAAAATCCTCCCAACAGTTCAAATCTACAGCTAACACTGTAGAGGAACCACTATTTCAAAAGAAATGTACCATATGGAAACAGAGTAATTCCAGAGATAAAGTGATGCCTAAAAAAGTCTTTCTCCTTGTAACTGAAGTACTTGCTTTAAGATTAGAAATGGAATAGTTCTTGGAGGGAGCAGAGAGGAGAGAAATGCAAATTAAACCAACTAACTAAAAAAATTAGTCAATGCTCATATAAATGACAGCTGGAATCACTGTAACTCATCCAGATTTTTCTAACATGAATATTTGTCATGAGGACAACCAATATGGCCAGTAAATACCATTGGAAAGAACCAAACCACTCCTTAAACAGTTTTCTCCATTGAAGTTGACAATTAATAGCTAACCAGTGAATAAGATTTTGCATTCAGTGAATAAGATTCTATTCAGTCCAGAGCAGTTTGTTGAGCAAATTAGAAGACAAATCAGATTAAGTATATATAACGAAGCCCTAGTTACCCTGTTAAAGGAAAACCTCAGCATACTATGTTAATACTTTGTTTCTATGCTCTTTGAGTAGATATATTTACACAAGACATTTTCCATAGCATTGTCTCTTTCCATGTGAAAGCAGAAGTCTTGTGCTGGCATATCAAGGGCAGGGCTTTTTCACTGTGCTAATAAAGCATCTAGAATTCCAGACAGTAGTAAGAACTTCCCCATTTCCTATGGAGAAAATAATCTTTAAAAACACAATGATGTTTTAATCAACTTTTCGACAAGGTGAGAGGAAGAAAGGGGCCTGACAGAAATACCTCTGGCTGGTGGTGAATGTCTGCTCTCCCCTTCCAGGATGGCCTGGGACTCCTTGTGCAGCCAGGACTTACGGCGGCCGAGGATAAGAAGTGCCTCAAGCCGGCTGCCCGGCAGTGGGAGCAGCGCTGAGACACCATCCCTGGAGGAGCTGCGGCGCCTGCTCTGCACACGCACACACCCCACAGAGCACGTGGATGAAGTCTGGCCAAACCTTTATGTGGGAGACCTGTAAGAGTCAGGAAGGGCTGAAGGTTATTGCAACTCTTCCCCAAATCTTCTACTCTTTGTTTAAAAACAGAGAGCTAGGCACTAATTTGGGGACCTCTCACAACAGATCCAAGTGTTGAACAAGATTGAACTCTGCATAGAGAAAATGCATCCTAACTGACTAAAAAGAATATCCCCCACCTCCTGGTTTCTTCTCCTGCATAAGTGCAGGAGTCACACAGTGCAACAGCCCACTGGAGCTGTGGCATTGGTACTTCAGGCAGTCATGCCAAAACTGTGTAAAAAAGGTCAAGCTCATTTTCTCCTCACTTTGCCAGATGGCATCAGTTGTCTGAACTGATGAATACTCAGCAGAGATGACTTGGTGAGAAAGTCCTTGAAATCAGAAAACCCTTAATTTGTGCAGAAATTTCTCCACCACCACCTTTCATCAGTTGAGAACCACCTAAACATATGTTTGAGAAAAAACTGAGGGAAATCTAAGAGTTTGTTCCTTAACAAGTCACTTCTGTCTCAAAACATTTAATGGGCACTTCGAACCTGATGAACATGTCAAAAAAATAGCCAGTACCACTTCCTGCTGTTGTAACAAACTCACCATCAGCAGCATGTTCTTCCCTGCGTTGCAGTGCAGCAGGCAAATACAATTCCCTGTCTTTCTTCCAGGTATGTTGCTCGTGACAAGGCCCAGCTGAGCCGCATGGGCATCTCCCACGTTGTGAACGCCGCTGCCGGGAGATTTCGCATCAACACTGGGCCCAAGTTCTACAGTGACTTGCCTGTGGATTACTATGGAGTAGAAGCAGAGGACAACCCAGACTTCGATCTTAGCATTCACTTCTATCCAGTTGCTCATTACATCAGAACAGCACTGAATTCCCCAAGAGGTAACTAGACCATCTGTGCATGTTGCATATCTTCTGCATAGTAGACAAGCAGGGCAAGTTATCAAATATTATTTGACATAAACCAACCCACCTGCATGTGGGTAAGAATGGAGATGCCCAAACAAAGTAGCATCCGACCTGTCTCCTGAACTCCTAGTAGCAATTCTCCTGTTTCCCTGAAGCAGGGGAGGGAGTACTGATACAACTATAATGCTACTATCTGTGCAAGTCCTACAAACACAGAATAGGGAAGAACTTGCTAGAAGGCAATTCTATAGAAGGGAGATCAAGCAACACCACTGGCCAGGAATAATGTCATGCTGTTGCTAGAAAAAGTATAACTTTGAAATAGGAAGACAAGCCACAAAATCCTCAGAATCACTAAATACATGCCAGATACACCACCAGAGGCTTGGGGCCAATGGGAGATCATTGTCACTAAGGACAAGCCTTCACAAAAGCAAGTAATCATTGTGCCACAAAACTGTACAGATACTACTTAAAAGTAAGTGATTTAATAAGAGAACAGTTGTAACTCAGTAAAATGTTTTGCTTGCATCCTGGTGAGCTTTAATTGCAATCGGGGTCCTAAAGTACTAACTTATGTATGTTAGTACATTAAATGTATGCATTAGTAGATCTGATCCACACCATACTAGCCAGGAAGGGGAAGCACAGTATAACTACAAATAATGTACCTTCATGATAGGTACCTGTGTGTTTCTTGCTCTTTGGAGGGCTTGTTCTGTTCTGTTAGAAAATATTTGCCTTTGTGCAACTTAGGGCTGTATTTAGGGAATTTGGATTTTCACCCATTTTTATTACAGCATATGCTATTTACAATTGAAGTAATTATTGGCAGTGCTCCAGAGAAAGGTAAGATCCAAAATCTATTCATATGTGTGTAAAAGCAAAGTTCCAAATCAATTGACAAAAGACAGAAAACAGCAGATGAATTGTAGAAGCCACAATAGCAAACAAAAGTAGTGCTTTGCAAAATGCATGCTGAAATACCAAGTTATGAATGCAGAACAAGTTACAGCTCAAGGCATATTTATCCCTGCTCCCAGGCTTTTAATATTGCTTTACTGAACTCCATATGGAAGCAGAGTTCTGGGAATGGAGACAAGGTGAAATTTAATCATACACTGTCCAGCTGTTGCTGACATTCATCATTTTGAGGAAAGCGCAACAGTTTAGAAAATATATAAACAAGATGTTCTGGAAGCATAATTCCCTGAGATACAGAAATTTAGCAGCTAAATACCCATGACCTGTGCAGGGATGAGACAGGAATTGTTACTGACATCATTTAGAAAAAGAAAAGAAAGTAGTGTTTATTATAAGCAGTGAAATTGAACAACAACAAAAAAATACCAGGTGACAAGAGGCCTGTCCATATTAAATACAGGATGTAACAAGGTACTGCTGTTTGGTTGAGAAGTCATTTAAGACTGCTGCTTAACTATTACAAGCAAATTCAACTTTTTTTTTCTTTAATGGAAATATATTATCCTTTTTACCTAAGAGGACAAGTCAAAGTCAAGACTGTATGAGGCACAAACATATTTAAAACTAAGAATCAAGTATCATTAGAATTAAGTAAGAACTCATATTCCCATCATGCTTGGAAAAAAAAAATCTGATGCTTTACACAAGCCCAGAAAACAACAAAGACAGATTTATCCCAGGTTTCTACCTTAGCTGAACAGAATATTTTCTTTGGTGATGTAAGGAGTTTGTTTTTAAGGCAGTTTCTTAAAACTCGGGTGCCAAAGTGTAAGCAAAAGGAAGCAAAAGGGTGTGCACTTACTTGTTTCTGCTTGGGAGCTGTACCTGTCACAGTGGTCAATGGCCACACCCTGACTTCTTTCATTGTCTTTGCTGCAGAAGTTAGAAAATACATATTGCACTACTGTTGCAGCCGTGCCACATAAGCATCATTTTATGATCCCTACTTCCTTGTCTGCCTTTCTGTCAGCACAGCCTGTTTATTTGCCCATATAACAGAGCTGTTTAGGAAGGCTCAGACAAGAGTGAGCAGATGCACAATCTGTCCCCTTCCCTACAAGTAAAAACATGGAGCTGGGAAAGTACTGGCCTTCTCCCTCATGCTCAAGCTCAAAGGACAACACCTTGAATATCAATCTTGACACTTGGCATGGCCACCTGTGCAATTTGCATTTCTCTGGAGTGCAGCTAAACCTAAAGTAAATCAGCAGGGTTTTGTAAAGTCTAACAGAAAGAGGAAGGAAAGAGAACTTGATGAAAGCATGTCATGAAAACTATTAAACTAACACTGTGCTGAGAGAAAGATTCCCAAGTAGAGAGCTTTGCCTTTTATTGACCTCTGAACATGTTTAAAACAGGCAGGTTAAAATCACCCATTAGAATCTTGGAATGGCAGACTCTCTCAAAGTCATTTCCCTTCCTCCACTTCAGTGAAGTAAATGAAAAGCTAGGCTCCCTCTTTGTCACCTTCTTATTGGTGGGAGTTATGAAAGCTGCTTCACTTTGGAGAAGAAGGTCCTCTTGCTTGATTCTACCGTAGGTGCATCACATACATCAGTCTGACCTCCCACTCTGCAGCAGATGACAGCTCTTACCTGCTCTGACTTGCCACTATTTAAAGCTCTCTGTAGGCTTCTTGCTATTCTCAGCTGTGACGAAGCAGATACTGGATTAATCAAGAAATAGGCAGTGGATTGTGCACCTGGCTAAACCTCCTAACAGGAGATGAGAAAATCGTAGAACGAGCCCCTAGGACCCATTAGCCCAGCTGAGCTCTCCTGCTGAGCGGAATATTTCTGCTGGATCCAATGGAGTGAGTGAGTGAGGGCAGCTGGGACATTGACTAGGGGTGACAGATCCGGAGCCTCATCTTAAGCCAAATGGAATCCATCCTGCAAGAAAGCAAGGGCTAGTTTAGGACATTTAGCTCATTTAATGATGATTAGAAAAAGGACAATAAGTTATTATGTGTTTTAATGACTGATCTTGTTCAACAACATTGAATTTCCCAACTTGAATTTGGCCAACAAAGTTGAATGTGCAAACTTTATCCCTAATGCAAACCCTTTGATGTTAGTAGAGTTACAGCAGGCATGAGCTGGATAGAATATCCGTAATCCGCTGTTAAAAACCAAGTGTTATTGTTCTGCACAAATCCCAGACAGATGACAGTTATTGTCTGCCTCTGCAAAAAGTAGCTCGAGATGTGTGGTGCAAAATTTCAAGTAAGGATTGCAAGATTTAATAATGCCAGAAGCTAAGTGCCCCTACTTCTCCTCAGTTAATCCCATTATTCCTAAGGGATCCTGTTTCATGCTCAGAGAGAAGGTTGCAACATGGTCCTCTAACATGAGCCCAGTCCAGCTGCTCTTTGCACTGTATGTTAAACCAAATGGGGGTGGGGAAGGCAGTGTTGGAGATGGCAGCTCATGGCACGGATTCTGTGGTACAGGAGATTGGTTATAACCTCTTGCCTGCCACACAACAGGGGAGCACACGAGTGCCTCTGTGAACGCTGCTCTCTGTGGCTGTGCTCCAGCAGCCAGGCAGGAATCCGAGCCCGAGCACTGGGGCACCTCAGCGAGGGCTGACGGAATGCCTGGAATCACTCACCACAGTCACATTGGAGCGGACTGCTTCAGGCACTGGTCACATGCAGGATGTCACCAGGGGTTCACAGTGTCACTGTGCCCATTTGCAGCCATTGCTGAGAGACCAGGGTCTGACCCTGTAAACACAACCAAATAGCAACACAGCTTTTGTTTCCTTACTCAAGTTTAGCATTCCATTTGTTTGCCAAAAATAATCACACAGTAAATTAAAATCTGCTTTCATTAGAGCGATTTTACATTAATTAAATCATTTCACATGACTGATTTATCTGCAACAAACAAGTCATTTTATTGTCAGTGTACCAGCATTTATCATAGCCTTTGTTTCACTATGCACAGAGGCTAACAATGTTGGAATACATATTGCACTTTTGAAAGAGATAATATACCTGCATCCTCATGGTAGCAAGTGATTAGAGAACCATGCAGATTAGGACCAAGGTCAGTACTTGGGGCTTGTCCAGGTTTTTGCTGACACCTTCTAAAGCACTTTGCTGGTACAGGAGGACTCTTATGAAGTGCAGATAAGCCACAGAAACAAGGAAGAAAATTCAATGTATTCTTTCTGGACACAGTCTTCTCTTAGACACAGCTGCAAAAAAATTGAGAGCCAGCCTGTACTAGCAGGAGCCTGGCAATTGTTCTGCTTTCCGTGCCTCCAACAAAAACACAACAGGCGATATTTAACAGCAGCATTTATACCTGTGCTCAGCTCAGTCTTCAGTTCAAGACTGCTGGTGGGGCAGAGCATTTTCAAAGGTAGCAGTCCTCATACATTGAAAGGACTCAAACAAGTTTACAAAATTAGATTCAAATCATCAAGTCTCCTGTCCCCCATACAGTTTATGCAGAAATTTAGACTTAATTTCAAAATGTATAGTGATGCAAAATCAAATCTAACATCAAGGCCATTTCTTTCTGTTTCTTTCTTGTTTGTTTTTCTCCCTTACAATGCAGTTCAGACCATCAATTCTTTTTCTTTTAGTTGAAGAGTGCTGGTAGCTCAGAAGTTTTCANACAACAAAAAAAAAATCCCACCAAACAAACACCCAAAAAGAGTGGTTCTGATTCCAAGAAAAAATTTCAGAACATTTTGTTCCTTGGCTTCTGTTATTTGGGACGCACATTTGGGTGAATTTCTGGATTTCTGATTCCTGCCACCACATTGCAGTTAGGCCTCCTGCAAACTACTGAAGCAAAGATTTTTCAAAAATCTTTTGACCTAGCCCTATTTGCAGTATTTTTCCAAGTGAAATTGTGCTTCTCATTCCTTTATGCTCCTCTGAAGATCTCAGACCAGGGTTATTTGTATCCCAAGTGCCTCCTCTGGGGAAGATAATACAGCATATGTACCCTGCAAGGTTGGTGGGAAGGCTAATGGAAGTGTAGCACATTGAAAAAGTCTGATGGAAATTCAAATTTGCATTATCTTTTAGCAGGGGTGCAAAACATTTCTCCATCTGCCCATTAAAAGCAAGACTTCACTTCCAAGAATTTTCATGAAGTTAATGGAATTGACAGATAGATGCAATTTAACTTGAATAAGGGCATCGGTATCTCAGTAAATTCCATGAAACTGTATCTGAATGAGAAAACAGAAACAGAAATTCTGCAAAACTGGCTTTACATTGGAAAACCTCTTCCTTCCCCCAAAAGGTTTTGATGCCTAGTCCAAGTCTGCTGTCACCAGAGCTGTTTTTGCCACTTCCTTGGAGACTATATTTGTCCCTTTATTTCTACTGAGGACATGTCTATCTTTAGGGCTGTGCTCGGATTTCTCATGCCAGGATAATGAGAGGTGGCTGTGTCACATACATTGAGGAAATCAACACTTCTCTCAAGCTGCTGGCCAGAGCAGGTTTTCACAACACATGCTCACCCTCTCCAAGCATGTGGCTATGCCATCATCATTAGTCAGAACTAGAATGGTTGCTAAATAAATTCTGTGTCATAAACAAAATGGGATTTAAGATCAAAAACTGTGCACAAAGTACCCAGAATTAACACCTGGGGGGATGGGGGCGATCAGTCTGAGGTTTTTTGTCTGGATCTAGGCTAATCATCCAACAAGGATATTCTTGTCTTGCTCCCTAGTAATAGAGAGATTAAAATGCTGTAAGCACAAACAAAACAAGGAACTCGCCCTGAAAAGCTGTCTGTTCTTTCTACCCCTCCTTACATTTTGCAGAGAAGCAGCATCTGAGATAGTCTATTCCATCTCCAAAGGAAAAATGTAACATGGGATTGTCACTGCTGATTTTTCATCTTTTCAGGATATAAATTGTACTGCCACTAAATTGCATTTTGTACAGCTATACAATGAATGAACAAAAGACCACATATGTGACAGTCTAAAAAAAATTTTAAAAGGTAGAAAATACTTTGTTTCAGACTTGTGAAGAACTGTTTGGAAATTTCCATGCTAAAAAGACATTTTATTCAGATGCCTTAATAGGGGGCTGCCCATTAGGTGGTCAGAAGTTCATATCTGCTTCTAATCACTTGTTACTCTAATAATGCTGAGTTGCTGGGCCATAGTCTCTGTGAGAAAAATAGATCTGACTGTAGCAAAGGACAAGAGAGCTTGCAAATGTCTAGGCATGGTTATAATTGAGTACAACAGTTACACAGCAATTGAGTTTCACCCTCAATTAAAAATTTCTCATTGATCTTAGCATTTTTGTGAAAGTTGAAGTGTTTTACAATCTATACAAGATGCAAATTTTTAGATTCCAGAATGAGCTCTTTGTTTACATCTAGAGGGAAAGGATCACAAACCTGAATTCTTCCATCTGAGAGCAAAATTTTCCATTAATTAAAAAACTAACTTTAATTTTAAATAAGACCATTAAAAAAATACATCTCCTTCCAATGGGTGAAAGTCACACATTAGAAACCTAGGAGGCAGTTACAATACAGAATTGAGCTTCTTAGGCTGCTTTCATTCGTGATCACAGCAGGAACACCAAAAGCAGAGCAGAGGGAAGGAGGGAGTTACACTGCTGGATCCCTGGAAGGTGTTCCCTGAGGCTCACGTATAGCAACAAGGGAAGGACTCATTATGCTACTCTTAATGAACTCCTAACGAAGATGCACACCTTCCACTGAAATCACTGGAAAACGAAAAAGGTTTCATAAATTGTCTTCCTACTGGTCACTTAATAAACAGGGGAAAATAGAGGCATTAGGGAAGGACAGTGATTAGTATGGGGTAGGCTATAGAAATAAACATGCCTAAGTGAGCTGGAGCAAATGCCATATACGAACATCTGTTCTTAATGATAATGCCCATTTTCTTCACACACTTCCGAAAAAAGCCTGGGCAGCAGTCAGCACCCTCAGAAAGCATTACTGCCCTAAGTAAAGAAGAAAACAGAGTTTGTGGAAAACTAGGAGTGTTGCTGTGACCAGTCCTGAGCATTGCATTCTTGAAATGCCAGGTTTCCAAGCCCTCTGGTAGTAAGTAACCTGCCAAGGTGCTTCCCACAGCATGGCCTTCAAGCGTGAACTCTCGAAACTTTGCCAGCAAGTACATCGCTCCCAAAACCACACATGAGCAAGCAGGGACACAATGGATGGCCAGCTGGACAGAAGGGATAAAGGTGTGCTGTCAGACTGACAACTAAGCTCAAACAAGTGACCATGGATCCTGGAACACAATTACCAATTCTCTGTCCCCAGCCAGTAAAAACCCTATGTTCCCCAACCAGCAGAACTGCACCAGGGCTGCTTTGCAGGGCTGCACGCACCTGCTTGCCCATCTCCAGAACCAGCTTCCATCTCTGCTCCAGCACAATAACACCCACCACAAGGCCTGCTAGCATAATTGCAAATCTCTCTCCTTTTTCCAGGCAAAGTACTGGTTCACTGTGCAATGGGAATCAGTCGGTCTGCAACTCTTGTCCTGGCTTTCCTAATGATCTGTGAAGGTATGTCCCTCACCGCCGCCATTCAGACTGTGCGCTCCCACAGAGGCATCTGCCCCAACTCCGGCTTCCTCCAGCAGCTTCGGGAGCTGGACCTCCAGCTAGGAAGGGGCACAGGCAGAGGAGCAGAGGCCTGCTAGTGCCAAGAAGCTTTGTCTCCTGGCACCAGCCCAAGAGATGCCACCCTCACTGAAGAGTGCAAGGATGCTGCCAGGACTGCTCTGGAGCTGCACTGAGAAACTCTGGGGAAAGGCTGAGCATAAGCAAACTGTTAGGAACTGTTAGGCATGGTATTAGTAGGCAAGCCCACTAATTGGTAACAAAATTAAATAAAGAAGGATTCAAACTGGCAATTTGCTCACCTGGGCCTGTTTATTTAACTACCTGTTGGGCAGGGCATAGGGAGCAGTTAGGTTTTCATGTAGAATTGAAAGGCAGCACCGTCAACTTGAAAAAATGCTTTTTACTTGCTTATAATTGCATTTATTTGGCAGGAGGGAAAATGACTAAACTAGTAAAATAAAAAGAAAGCATGAGGCTTTTAAGAAAATCTTTAACATTTCACATCCAGCTGGCCTAGGGTGAGACTGCAGATTTTGCAAGCTGACATCGTTCTTTGGTCGGATGTGGTGACACTAGTCAGGATCCAATTCAGACCATGGGCTCCCTCTGTTACAAGCCATGGAGGCTCTTGCTGGATCTTCACAAATTCTTTTTGCTTCAAGTCTATGGCAAATACTTAGAACTTAAGGACCATGAAATCCTCAGGAGCCAGCTCTGGACCAGATGCTGCACCTTGGGGCCCAGCTGCTGACAGCCTCTCTGCTGGTCACAGAGAGGAAGGTGTCCCCTTGCACATGGAGCAAGGAGCGTGCCCAGAGCACACTGCCCACTGGCACACTGCAGGGCAGTGCAGTGCCAGACAGAAATGTCCTCCTCTTAGCTTGCAACTCGACGCTCAAAATCACATTCCCCAAATTTCCTTGTTTTAATGGAAAGTCAGAACCTAGTGTCGTCATGTCAGAGCAAAAATGAGCAATGCCTCTAACAAATCCAAAGCAGCAGCTCTGCATTTCAATTACTCTTTTACGCCCAATTGGCCACATTTAATCTTGTGAAGAACTCAAAGCAGATATTTGCTTCAGTGCAATTACTGCCACATACAGAACATTGGCAAATGCAAACAATATAGAATTTCCACTTGACGGCAGATTAATTTGGTGTGATGTTTTCCCTCGAGAAGTTTTAAAGGCTCTCAGTTCTGAAAGTACCCTGCAGTTTGTATTTATAGCACCATGGATGTTGAATAGAAAGAGGGAAGCATATATTTCTTCTGAACTGAAGTTTCTTTTACCTCCATACATTAAAAATATTAACTGAGCATAGCACACCTTTGCTGCATTTCTCATAATGCAATATGGAAACATGATTTCCCTGCAGAGTCTATAGAGGAATTCAGGTGGTGTTTCCACTTTCATAAACATATTAAGTAAAGCATAGCAATGCTGCAGACTAATTTCCTGTCAGGGAACAGAGGCACAGGTCTTCCCTCCAGAAAGGGTCCCATCCTTTGAGACTGGAGTAAGCAGTCAGAAGCGAGGTCATAGCTAATGATGGAAAAAAATCAGTGAGGTTATAGTTTTCACAGGCCCCTTATTGCTTGCCACAGCAAGGAGATTACATTTCAGTAAGCATGGTGACTGAACCACTCCTGGCACTTGGATCTCTCTCTCTCCTCCTACCTTGGTCTTCTGGGGATTCTTTTTTATTGCAGACCATGCTGAAGCTGTTTTGTGAGTGGTATTTTCAGTTCCCTTACTAACCACTCCCTTCAAGCCTCTGTAATTCAACCCATGCCAATCCCTACATTAAAGCACAAGGGGTGTATGAAACACAACAGTCCAAAATCTCCATGCATTGAGCCCATCAGGACAGGTCATAATTTCCAGTGAGTTGCACATCTGGAAGCATACATGGTTGCAGGGCAGAACTTAAAGTGAACAACTTGTGAGATTGATTGAGCCTAAAGTTACCCCAGCTGAGGCCTGTTGGCTCTTGTGGGACTATTTTAGCCAGCCAGGGCAGTCCATGGATTTCCCTGCCTTCCATGACTTGCAGCTGGGATCAATACATGTGTCTGGAGCTGCAGCGTGCCAGGTAAGCTAGGGCACTGGCAGAGCAGGCCTTCTGGCTCATGTCAGTCACCATTACAGGTGTACAGTAGAAGCTTCCTCTATGACATGGGAAAAAGCCCAACTAAACAATAAAAAAAAGCTCAAAAAGACCCAAAGATAATAATCCAACTCAGGGAAAAAAAAATCCTTTTCTAGAAGTGCCTGAGCTATTTTGAGTGCTTTGCATTGCTGTGAAGTACAGACAGTGAGAGGCGGGTCCTCCATCTCCTTCCAGGTTTTCCACCCTTCAGGAGACAATGTTCCTGAGCCCACCATTAGTTCCCCTCTCTGTGAAGGCTCCAGCAGCATGAAGGTGGCCTGGCAAGGGCAGGCTCCATATTGATGACAATTAATTAAGTCCTAACCTCTGAGCCACACATCCTGCCCACTGAGGCTTATTGCTCATGTGCTCAGTTAAACAAAAGACTCTTAAAATTGCAGCTGAAATCAAGGCAGAATGAAAACAATATTGAGGGTGGTTCCAGATATATCTTGCAGTATAATTTCAAGATCCAGAGTCGTAAACCACCAGCTCAGCCTGGGAAATGAGGAATAACTTCTTTGCCCCACAGCCACCCTTGCTATCATGAGGTGTTTGGTCCTGGCTGCAGCTATCCATTTCAGTTCTGCCGAGTCAGCTGAAAGGAGCCCACTCAGCTCTGCAGGTTTGGCGCCTCTGTGGCACATAGGCAGTGCCCTGGTTAAACATTTCCTGTCCAAGCCACATCAGTGAGGCCACAGGCAGGGTGGAAGCAATTGGAACAGCAGAGATGTTAATGGGCAGAGTGGCAGTGACACCACTATCATTTCCATGAACACCCTCAATGGGTGCAGAGCAAACGCTTTATTTATGAACACCTGCCCATTCTGTCCTGTTGAATGAGAACTCTTGTTCCTCTTGTTCCTGCTGGAGAACTCTCCAGCACTGTGGTGGAGCTGGTATACCTTCCTCACAAAAACCCTGCCAGGAAGGATGAGTGCCTTAGCCCCTTTTTGCAGACAAGACACCTGAAATTTGCCTGAGCTGCTGCAGGATGTTTGGGGAAAAGCACAAGAGTTTTGCACTCCAACCTCCAGAACTGGCACAAAAGCATGAGAGGAGTTTTCTCACGTTATCTTGCCTTCACTAACTTTTCCTCTCCAACTTTCAGCAGTGATACAGAGAATATTGCCATGGGCATGTCTGCACAGTGTTATTTATCCTTTGGATTTGCGCTTAGGGTTTTATTTGTAAAAGGAAAATGAGACCATAAATCTGCTGTGCAAGGAGCCAAGGGAAGAGAGGACAGAGATTTTCAACAAGTTTCTTGCAAAGAGATGATGTCAAGGACAGGTTTCCTATGGAAAGAAATGCCAGCCAGGATATTGTTCAGATACTCACCATGTGTAGTGGCAACAGCTAAGAGTGTCAGCCTTTCTCCCGCAGGTGCGTTGATTCATTCCTGCTTGCACCGGTAGCTTTGGAGTTGCTGCAGCAAGGATGGCTCTCCTGTAGGAACATCTTCATCCATAGTTTTTGCTTCTAGCACACACCAGGCCACTCTTTGGGTACAGCACCCTAAATAACCCCCCATGCCTGTAAACAAGGGTGGAGGGAAGCAGTGTCAGGCAGACCCTGGTTCTGCATTACACTGCCCTGTTCAAAGTTAGCCCATGGCTCCAATTCTGCTTTAACCTTGGCACTGCCCACCAAGCCCAGGCACTATTCTCCTGCATAGCCCTGATGCCTAGACCAGATATGCCCAGCTCCTGACAGCCCCACCAGAATTGCAGAGCACTGTCAAGCCTACTTGCCAGACTTGATCCTCCTCCCATTGTCTTTTGTCCTGTATTTTTCTGATAACAAGGCTGTGTATTGCTGTGAAAAGGGGCTTCAAAACAGCTTGTGCTTTGCAAATTTACTTCGTAGTCTAAGGTTCAAACAGTATGTGCAGCTCCTGAAGCCAAGTCAAACAGGAATCTAGTGCCTTTGGGATTTTCAGCATTTGAGTTTTCTTTAGGCTACAATTATTGTGCTTAGAAATGAGACCCTTGATCTGTTGCAGGAGGCTGCAGTTTAATAAAGTCAAACAGTTTGCTCTTTGCAATTTACTATTTGCAGTGCAAGTATCATTGAGTTACACTGCTCCCCCTCACCACTGCCTCCTGGAACCTCTACTGTTTATATACAGAAAGCACTCTCAGGAAGCACTCCTAAAAATACCCAGCAATGTTAGTTGAGGATCTGGCTCTGGCTCTCCTCCACTTGCTTCTGCCTCCATAACATCCTTCCATCATCTTGATGCTCAACAACCCCAGCTGTTCAAGCAAACTTTTCCCTGCCTCATTCTCTAAAAAATTGTCCATTTTCTTCTTCCTCTGCCAGTAGCTATTCTCCACCCTGCCATAGAGCAGTTTCTGTAATGTTGCCATATCATGTCTTATCTAGAGTTTTCTCATTTGATTACTAAATTAAAGTCCATGACAACTTCCCCAAATCTTTGAGTTCTGCCCATGTTTCAGACAGTAAGGTGGCAGCAAGTAAGGGTGATAACAGTACCTGAAAAAGAATAACATCATATAGTTTACTTTGTAAAGGGGGCATCTGAATACTGCAAAACAGGATGCAGTGTTCTCCACTGCATGAAACCACTCTCAGGGAAGTTACTCTGAAGAAAAAGGCATCTCCCAATGGAAATACCATTGCAAATAAAAATATTTTCACAATAGTACAAATAGAAAATCTGCACAAGCAAGTCCAGCCAGCTGATAAAAACATCCATTCTTAAACATCAAATTCAAAAGCAAGACTGGGATTCAGCTCACACTTGTGATCTGTCTGTGGCTCAAGATGCAGGCAGACCCTGCCCTCACACAAAATGTTACTTGTCAAGGAATGGGGTCTCCCGATTGCTGCAGACTGGTCCTGCTTGTTGCCAGTCATCTTCATGGCCACTAAGATCTTTGGGCACATTAAGCAGATATCAAGCACAGACCAAGTTCATAGCAGCACGAAGGATATTTGATGCTTCTGTCTGTCCACACATCAGCCACTGAGTTGAATGTTTCTCTTCTGTAGGTGTTCAGCAGACAGACAGTAAAAATGAAAGCTCAATAATTCTGCTGTTGTAGTAGATAAGATCTAGTGTGGTTATTCCCAATGTAAAAAACTTCTGACAGCTGCTGTTCTACAACCCCCTTCTTTAGGAAAACAAAGCATCTAATTCCTCCTAATTCAATAACAATTATAATTCATCAATTCATCTAATATTAAATATTAAAAAATGAAATATTCACAACCATTTACAATCAAAACGATCCATCAAAGCCCTTAAGATTGCTTTTGGAAGATCAACAGCTCTTCAACAAAAATTCCCAAGAAGCACAGAACTGTAAGAAGTGAGACACTGAAAATTTTTGCATCATTTAGGTTGCTTACAATGACTAAATAAATAAATCAGTTCTTTAAAAAATCCCCACCCAGCATTGGAAAACTATAAGCCAGTGAAGAGTAAGCAAGGAATTATTTGCTCAGCTCTGGTGACAATTGGCTGTTACTAGAGTTATTCTGACACATTGTTTTCAAGAACATCTGTTTTCACTCCAACTCCTTTAACTTTCAGATGTGAAAAACAAAAGCTCATTTTCAAGCCACATCTCCCATCTTCGGTTGGCAACAGTTGCATGGTTATGAAGTTATTGTTGTGCTGGATGAGCTGTTTGTCAGTTTATATTTTCCTATCATATCTATTTTTAGCTATTCATTAGTATTTCTTGGAACCTCTCCTATAAATCTTAAACATTTATAGCACATCTCGACAATTCATCAAATGGAGCCAACCTCCAAGGAAAGGAAACTCAAACCACTTCCCCTGCTCAGCTGAATGAGATTCAGATCCTTGTCTTTTAAACTTGAAACTCAACATTTTCCCATCTGCTCTTTATACACAACAGCCCTTTTGCTCTGCATCAGTATTTTATTCTCCATTCATAACTTTTTACTTCCCTCCAGAGGTTTCCTGATGCTTTTAGTCTGCTGGACTCATAGAAGACTTGGATTTTGGAGGGTTTCTCCCCCCACACTCCATTGAAGGGGAAAAATAATCATTCAGCAATGAATGGCCACTTTTCATTGCTCATTCACAAGAGAGACACAGCAGGATTCCAGGGCTGGACTCAGACAATTTTCTTTGCTATTCTCACTAAAGGGAAAAACATTTTATCAGAGACTATTCAAACTAAGAATATTTGGAGGATTAAATTTACTTTTTGTTCTATTCATTGACTTGCATTTCCAGTCCTCTGTGTGTGTATGTGCAACTGTCAAAAAGTTGCACAATTTTTGTGACTATGGCCATGCTTGGAGGTAGCAGTACATGTGACTTGGCTAGGTCACCCATGCAGAGAACATTTCTAAAGGGTTCAGTCTATCATGGCCAACAAGATGATTTAAAGAAATAATAACCAGATGATGTTCCCTGGCCAAGGGTTTTGCAGAAGGAAAATCTGCCCTGATGAAGACCCAGCCTCTTCAGGCAGGCAGGACTTGGCTGCAGGGGGAGGCTGCAGCCCAGCTCCTGGAGCACAGGACCAAACACCGTCACAGGCCAGGGGAGACTGCTCCCCTCCCTCCTCAGCTGTCCTAGCGAAGTCCCAGCCTTGCACCCTGCTCAGGTGAAGGCTAAGAGCAGATTTTTCAGATACAACTGCTAAGTGACTGCATGTAATTAGCTGATACCTGACTAGAATATACAACTGATTAAAAATCAGTGACCATCTTTTTAATTTCCTACATATTTGAATTAATCAAATGAGACATAATACAACAAGAAATGAAAATTGTACCAAGGAAAACAGTTCTGACATGCATGTTAGTCTCAGAGTGCTTTTAATTTAAACAGCTCATGTGATCAGGCCGAATAGCAGGATGTGGCTCTTCAGGGAGGTAGGAAGTGCTTGGGAGAAGTCAGTAACACAAAAGAGCATTTAGATTTAAAACCAAAATTGTTTTCTGTCAATTCACACATTCTTCAGTTTACCTGATGTCTTTTCCTACTGTCAATTTTTTGGAAGAAAAAAAATCATTTATAGTCAGTTCTACCTGCATGTGGTTACACGCTGGTTTTATAATCACTATCAACCTCCAGCAAGCTCTCCAAGGTTCTAATCCAGCCTGCTTCACCACCAGGCATATGTCAACTTCACAGCATCTCTGCTATCCCACTTCCTTTTGGTCAGATGTCAAGTACCAGTGCCATAGTAGAATGACTGGCCAACCATCCAAAAGCATTTTAACAGACAGATACTAATACATCTTTCTCAGGCTCGTCATCCAGCTATCCCAATGCTCAGAAATGCTTGCCTGCCAACAAAGGTACTGGTCTGCAAAAAAGAAAGTAATAAATTTTGGGCTACTTGGGAAAAAAAATCAAAACAAATCTACATATTTCAGTAATTTTCCCATGCAATATATTGGAAGAGCACTTCTGGAACTCTGTGATTATACTGGCAGAAAATTGCACCACAGAATATCAACTTACAATGTAGAACTTGTATTTTGAAAAGAAAAAGGCAAACTGTGCAGGCACATGATTCAGAGATAAGAGATTACAGCAGCAGACCCAAGCAAGTCAAAGAAAGCACCATCATATCAGCATCCCCTTCCCACTCAAATCACTCTTCCTGTGAAAAGAAGTATGCCAAATCCTTTTAATTCTTTCAAATTAAAACAACAAGATTAAACTGAAGATTGACACAAACTACAAGGTTCAAATCCTTTCCAGATTTCCCTTAGCACTAGCCATTTACAGCTCTGGCTTCTTAAAAATTTATTACGGTAATAGCAGCCTTGGATCCAGAATCTCAGCTAGACTCAGACACATGCAAATGATCCCTGTATCTACCTAAGCAGAACTGAATTTCTGCCAGCTCCAGATGTTTAGAACTCTTGTATCACACACATATATACCCTTTCCCATTGTGAGAATGTTTTTTATAAAGCATGGGATTTTATTATTTGTCTTAAAGTTCATTGTTTTCATTATTTTCTTGACAAGGGCAATAAACTTAGATTTGTCCTCCTCTTCCCTGTCGAGGAAAGCTGAGATTCTCTGGTAGATTTAGGAGTATGTACCATGTTACAAGACATGGAAAAAAAAAAGCTACAAGAGTCGAGTCCTGCCACCTGGCACACCATGTCCTAGGGCTAAAGCAGCTGGGAGCACATGCTGTTTCATTGACTTGGCTATGCCTTATAATGAGCAGTGCCAGGGAAGGATGTATACATACATATATATTACAGCATCATCACATCCATGACATTGAGACATTTGAGAAATCTTTTTATTTACCAGCGTCTCCAGTCTCTACTCTGTCAGCTCTGGGAAGGAGCAATCCTCTGTGAGCCATCGGTCACACTAAGTTCCCTACTCAAACCAAGATGATTCCCACCAGAAAATGGAAATTTGACCAGGCCCTGTGTTATCACATCCAAACTGATGGAACAAATCTGTGTTTCAGTTTGAAGGGGATTGTTTCCTAACAGAGCCATAGCCGATCAATTATTTTTTAAAAAACATGTGGAAAGACTGTACAATAATACGATTTATTCAAGGCTTTAGTCTTCCGAAGGCAGATTTAGCTACATTAGCCCATAAGATGGATGAATTGCCCAATTTTGGAGCTATTCTTTTAGCAGTGTTGTTTATACATGCTCTCATGAGTGCATGGCTGCAAAAGCAGAGAAAAAGTTTCATGTCACTAAAAGGTAAAGGTTGTAAGATGAACCACTGCATAGTCCAAAGGAACTCATCTGTAACAATGAAAACATTGTTATTTGGTTTAATAATTAATGGTATAAATATTCCATAGCATCAGGAAACATAACTCAGAAACAGAAAACATTTGCAATCACAGTTCACACTAGCAAGATGCAAGAGCTTTGCCCCCAACACCACTGAGACCATGAGCTCAGAGCAGGGGCAGGACGCAACGTGTGCTGAGCCATCCCTTCGTGTCTGCCTCGAGAGCCTCTTCAGGTGCTCCTGCTCACCCTGACGGCCCTCAGCACAGGAACAACAGTCACACAAATGAAGCAGGAGCAAGAGAGAGGCAGGAGAATGGGGCAGGGCACAGTGGGGACCACAGGACCCCTGAGTCACTCCTGAGAGTCCCAGCTCATCTTCTCCAAAGGCTGAATTCCCACCAGAGTACTGGTGGGAGATGCTTTGCCCAGGTTGTTTTTTACAAACATTAATAGAGACTTGATGTTTTCACTGTGCTGTCATGGCTGCCCAAAGGATTTAGAGTTCAGGCTGAAAACTTTTAGTAATTTCTGCCACAGCAGCATAACAGGGCTCTGGAGACACTGATGGTATTTATAGCAGCCTGAAAATTGTACCTCTTCTCACCAGCTGAACCAGTTCCCTGAGCTGACTGCTACAGCTAATTGAGAGAAGACTGTCATGTACCATCAGCTAAATTTACTGCTGGTCCTCATGACTGGGTTGTGCTGACTGCATTGTGACCAGCAGTGTCTAAAGGGAGGTCATCTTCATTTTTACATTTTCTCTCTAGGAACAAGAGTTTCTTCTGTATCTGCACTGCTGGGTTTCTATTTATAGGCTTGAACCCTGTGATGTAATCTTCCTTTTTGTTTCCAAGGAAACAATATTTGATGTATTCTACTTTCAAGTTTTTCTTCCTTTAGGTTTTCCCCCCTCCACCTGCTATCTTCCTCTCTCTTTTAAGAGACAAGTCAATAGGTAAAACCTGTATTTATCTCTGGCATGACATGTAGTTATCTTTCTCTAAAACCAGGCTTATTCGTTGCACTAAACAATTCAAGACATTTCAAAAATACGCTTAGCAATAATTTTATGCACTGTTTATACATATTACTTTTCTGATAGCAAATGAGCTCTAATTGCATTAGGCAGCAACCCCTGTTGATAGCTCAGATTTTTCAAAAACGTAGGGTCTGTGTCTCAGCCCCAAGTCCTCTGTTCCTGCAAAGATTTTTTAAAATTGTCTCACTGACCATCCATCCAGTTTTCCCACCGTTTTACTCCTTAAGTAAATGTTCCTGATGACCCCTGGCACTCTCCGGCAGCAAAGCATCTCCTGATGCTCCTTTCCATGCTCCTTTCTGCCACTGGGTTGTGTTCTCAGGTCTGTGATGGCTTGGAGGTCATTTTCATGCATGTGAAAATCCTCAACATTAATGGTTTTTTAAAATAATTGGTTGTCACTTCACTGTCTGTAAGAAGGGAAAATGCAGGGGACTGAATACATAATTTACAGTAAAATATGCATTTGTAACAGATGGAGTAAGGTGTGTTGAATGGATACTTGCACAAATGCAGCTGCTTTGGTGTCTTACTGGAAAAGCAGTAGGTCAAGCTAATAGCTTGCCTCAAAATTTTCAGTGTGTGTTATGTCTATGGGTTGAAAAATGTGAGAGAGACTGGCTGTTTTAACAAGAACCTATTTTAACACTGCAGAAAAATTAAGAGCAGCAATGCTTATAAATGTAGTTGATTAATTCTGACTGGGAAACCTACTCTCATTTTTATTGCTACTGCCTTGTACCTCCATAATATAAAAACAATAAATGAGCTGGATTGGTGATACTCTGCTCAGGGCACAACAAAGTAACAGACAAGATTTTTTCAAGGACCACCTGCTTCAGAACATAGAAGAGCAGCTAAAATTGCAGCCTAAAGAAGATATGTGGACCATAAACACTCAATAAGAATTGGTGTGGTGAAGGGGAGAAAAGATGTTAAAGCCTGATAGATAAAGACTCAACGAACCATGCAAATTTTATGCTGTCAAGGAAATTATCAAAGTAAGCATGGAAATGATGTGTAGTCAGCATCTTGCATTTTGGGTCATGTTATAGACTAATACCCATCACTTCCTGTATCAGTTCCAAGGAAAGTCAGGCTCTGTTTAAAGGTATGTGATCTTGATTCAGAGGCAACAAGTCCTTCCACAACATCTCTGACTTGGCCGCAGAAAAGGATGTGCAGTGGGAAGACTTACATGATCTAGACCTCTGTCAGCATCTCTGGATTCTTTTCAAAAATTCATCACAGTCTTTCCTCAAATCCCAAAAACAAGGGTTTCTCATGCTCTGCAATCCTACTAGAAGCTATTCCAGGAAGTCACTTGTCTTCTCCTTCCACTTCCAAAACTTTCATCGTTTTTTCCCAGAAGACCACAGTTGTTATCAAGCTTCCGTATCTCCTAATCTGGCCATGACTTAATAACTTCCCAATGCTGTCTCCTTCCTAATGGTTACTCAGGCTCAAGAACCCTAGCAAAATTCACATCTGACAGGCATGGGAGAAGTAGCAGGCTTCAGGTGTTTGTCACTAAGTTTTGAATATTTCTGGTAGCTGAAATGCAGAGCACATTTTATGGTCTGGCAACGTATTGCTTTAGAGATTGTGGCTCTCTAAAAAAAAAAAGGAGCTTTATGAAGTTTGTTTGCTTCTCAAAGACAATCCTTGGCACTGGACAGGTCCAGTTGGGTCTCAGTAAATCAAAAGCTTATTTGATGTCAGCGAAACTAAGATGCAACTGCTGTTTTGCTCCAGGTTGTCAGAAAGCTTTTCAGTAATCACTTTCAGTCAGAATAGATGCTCAATTGTTCTTTCCTGCTGCAAGGGGGAAAAAACAGCAGCTTGCTCTTCCTCAGTAATTCCCTCATATTTCATTTTTAATCTCTTAAGCAAATTACAAGTGAAGACCTTTGATGTATGCGCCAAACTCATTCATTTCTCAGTACTTGCTGGACTAGAGAGGATCTCGCGTTCTTATGCATGTGGATGATGATAACAACTTCAAAGCCCCCAGGCATGTGTTAGCTCTCCCCAATTTCCTTTCTGAGTATGCATTTCAGGGGCCAACACCAGTTAAGAACCATAAGCAGCTGTACTTGTATGCCATCTATTAAGGCAGCCTTGCTATCTCTCTCATAATGTAACAACCTTATTTGTGCTTTGCAGATCTACTCCGTCTGGATTTTGTATTTTTCCTGAAATGGAGTACCTAATTTCCAGCGTTTATGGTGTTCTCAGCTTAAAATAGTCTGGAACCTGATCAAACTCAGAGCAAAAAGTCATTAAAAGTCACTTGCCCCTGAGGTAGTTTGGAGCATTCCAGGTGGATTATGAGGCATTGCTTTGCTGTTGTGGGGTTTCATGCCATGAAGTGCAGCTGATTACTTCTAGAAGAACAGTAGGTCACAGCCATATGGTACCACAGGACCAGATGTTCCAAGTATAGCAGATCAGCTGTACCTGAGCAGTGGCTGGGTAAACTTTCCCCAAGCTTGCTAAGGAAGAATGAAGGGGGGACATTCTTCAAACCAGTTAGTGTTATAGTTGTCATCATTATTTAGTCTGTCCAATTCATTACCAGAACACTAAGAGGCAAAGACCATAGAAGAGTTAAAGAGAATATAATGTAGTCACATAAATAAGAAAAACCACCATCAGAGACAATTTACATTGGAAGAAAATAAATAGTTTTGGAAACGATATAAAACTTCAGGCTTTCAGCCAAGCTTTATCTGAGGAGGTGGAGTGGGAAGAGTAAACAGATTTTCTCCAGGGCAGAAAATTCATCCTGTAAGTGGAGAGCACAGATTTCATGTAGTTTCCTTTAACAGGTTTGTTCCTGACCGTACTCAGTGGAACAGACACCAGACCACTGGCATCAGCACAGCAACTCTGGTGCTTCCCCATTTGCTCTGCCAGCAAGCCAGAAACCTGTACCAAGCAGACTGCAAACATCAATCCAGTTTCTATCTCCCAGCTCTATTTAAGTCTAGATTTGGCACTCCATATACCATGAGATTACAGCTGACCTGAAACCTGCTCTTAGCATGGCTGGACAATTTTTCTGATCAGAGTTACATACCAAGTATCTACTATTTTTGTTTATTTTTTTAAGTGTGCTACTCTTAAGAAATAGGTTGGACCACACAATTCTGGAACCTCTGTGACAATGTTATTAATGATACAGAGAAGTAGAAGAAAAAGAGCTTCTTATCCCCAGGAATAGCAAGAGTAGAAACTGACTGGCAGTTTCCCAATTCTCTTGTCAAGAGAAATAGGTGCAATTCTGTGTGTGTTACTGTGGTAAATTAGGGACAAAACCCCCTTGATTTTTGGCAATGCCATTTTCTTTAGAGGTCAGTTGAAACACTGACTGATTGGAGATGCCCCATTTTGGGGCCCAAGGAGCACATCAGGATGCCCTTCGCAGCACAGAATGAGATATTCACTGGGTACTCTCTCTGCATAGGATTCCTCTGGAAGGAGCTCTCCTTGCAGGGCTTCCTCTTAGCACTGACTGAGCAACAGGAGAGTCAGCAGTCTGGGGCCCCAGGCTCTCCCTGTTCCCAGCATTCTTCAGTAAGGGGAGGTTACAACAAAGACCTCATCCTTATTTTCCACATTACTATGCCTTGGGATCTATACTCCAACACAAATCTCCCTGAACATTTTTTCTGCTGACAGTGAGAGAAAAAACAGAACAGTGAACAAAATGCCTTTCAGAGCCCTGGCCCCAGCCTCACCCCACAAACCCAGGGACCCTTGTTCACGACTGGGGTCCTTCCTTCCTATCCCCCAGGGAACTTGCTTTGTCCCTGTCTCACATACTCTCTTGCAAACACAGCCACTAGACTGGGCTATTAGCCCTGTCACAGACATAGCAAGAGATGCACTGGTCAGTAAATTTGACTCCTATCAGGTCAAATCCAAATTACCCTCTTGACAGTACTGCCTAAGAAGCTCATAAAACAGTGTGTCTACTTGTTATATGACTTGGACAAACAACATCAACCTTTATCTACAAGAACGTTTGCGTATTGGGTAAGAAAAATAAAGCCACAAACCATAAAAAGTAACATACCAGAAGCCTATCATTTCTGAAGGACCTTTCAGTTCCTCCTATTTCCCAACTTTTAGAAATGCTCCTTAATGCATCTTCAGCCACTGAAACCCTTTCTCTGTGAAGCAAAGCTGCCCCTTTGATTTGATTTGCAGAATGGCCTCACAAGTCACCATAATTCTGATTGCCCTGCTGATAGCAGCAACACAACCGACGTCTGGCTGAAATGAAGTCATGAGCACAACAGACAGCGCTTATTAAAGAATCAAATAAAACTCTGAATACATCCATCAAAAATAAGCAGACAACCAGTATTTTCTGGCAATTTGTAGCTGAGAGATGAAGAGAGATGCACAAACCCAGGTTCAAAAAGTAGGTTACTTAAGGCAGCAATTGTCATTTTTGTTTTATAGGTCTGCAATGCCTGTCTCAGCAGAGCCCCAGCCCTGATGGGGGCCATTAAGCAATACTTCAATATAAAGAGAAATTAAACAAGTAACGCCCAGCGAGATACTCCTGCATGCAAGGAATTGTCAGACAAGTTTTATGTAGTGCTATATAAACTCCAGTTGACTTCAGCAAGAATCAAGGGCATACAGCATTTTGTGAGGAGGGTGCAGTCATTTAAAGCATTTCTCTCTATCTGTAGTAATCAAAACAAGTTATAGCCAGGCTACAACTATACGTCTAGTTTGAAGACTGCTTGTCTGTGTGAGACAGAACCATCTGGATTTACTTTACAGTTAACTTTAAAATATATATATAAGGTTTCTTAACTTTTGCCAAACAACTGGAAACATAATGGTTTCTGCATGCTGTTAGGATCTCAGTACAGCTGCAAATGTCCATTAGGACAATCTTTTATAATTATATACTTATTCTTCCCATGAAATTGTTAAAAACCCAGCTTTTCCAAATAAGAGCATATTTTGTAGCAAAGAGGAAATCTTCCAGGTTGGAATGGGGGAGGGATGTCTTCTAAAGCAGAACTTTACTCAAAGCTTTTTCTTTAAATTAACATAAAATTTTCAAGTCTCAGTGTGTCAGATTTTTCCAACTGTACCTCTAGTGTGCTCTAGCCATAAATCTGCAATTTCTTTCCTTTGTAGAAGAAGCTAATTCTTTCTTTCAAGGGGATAAAAAAAACAGCTTTTTTTTTTACCTTTTCCCATCTTCCTTGTAGATGGGACTTTAGTTCTCATCCTTCCCACTGTTCCATACTGTTGTTCAACAGAAAGTGTCCGTGGCACCTGGTGCCAGTGTGTGACTGCCCTTGGGAGTTGATCCCCGACAGCAGGGATCTGCACACAGAACACAAGCAGGCTGGATGCAGGCAAGGCTCCAGGAGTGGGGGGTGATCAGTGTGTTCAAAACACCATCATCTGTTTGGCCAAGAGTTGCAGAAATTACCAATAACATGGCACACGTCAGTTTTTAGGAGTCCGAGGTGACAATTCAACTTTCCAGAAGGCAGGTGCTTACCTTTTCCAAAACAAGAGCCCTCCTGCTGTGTTTTCTATGTGTCCAGGCTCAAAGTGCTCCAAGTCACTGGCCACTCTCAAAACATCTCAGCAGCTAGGATTTTTTAGTTAACAAAAACAAAACGAATGGAAACACAAACAACTAGTCCCAAAAGTTGGACACAAACCTGTGCAATGTGCTCTAGGATGACCCTGCCTGAGCAGGGAGGTTAGATCAGATTATCCACTAATCTTACCCGTTCTGTGACTTTTCCAGGAGGTGAGTGACCTTCTGCCCATGTTCTCAGGACCCTACAGAGAGAAGGGAACAAGGGCTCATATTGTTTTGACAGCTATTCAGACAGAAAAATACTTCTTCTTCAGATGCCTGCCTGAAAAATTACAATACCACAAAACATTGTAAGGCTATTGATCTCATCAGAAGAGAACCTTGGTCAGAGACAAGCAACAGACCACTGCCCATCCTTGGGGCACACAGACCTCACAGAGCAGCCTCCTCTCACCAGCACTGCCAGTCTGCTGGATCATCTCACCCATGTTACCCATAGAGGGTCACCTGCAGGGATAAAGAGAAAGCATCTGCTGCTAGTTTCTGTTATATGGGGTCTGTATCTCCTCCTCCACAAACTTTCTCCATTATCAGTATGGAATTAATTTGCACAACAACCTTGCAAGATATCTTAGAAGGCACAGCAGGTTTCTAGTATCCAAGCTCTTTCTCATTTTAAGAGTGACTATCTGAATAATTGGCAGGGAGGAGCTTGGCTGCTCTGTAATGCAGAAACTTGGCTAGAGTGATGCTGTTAAGCATGAAGCAGCAGCAGATCCAATGCCCAGAACTTGAACTGAAACTGTTTGTTATTACTTCACATTTGTACTACAGCATTAGCCACAGGCCATGACCAAGTCTGGCCCTGGTCCTTCTGGGACAAACTTTTATCTTTTAAACAGACAGGGGATGACAAAAGGAATTTAATGCAACATTAAAAATAACTGACAGAGTCAGGAATTTGTATCCCACTGAAAGTTAATGGCAGCTATTGTAGGACTTGGGTACTTTGGAAAAAAATGATCAGGCAACCTGAACGTTTGGTAGGGCACAGGCATTTGCAGTCACAGAAGACCATTTTTATTCCTGCAAGAAATGAAAAAAAAAGGTTTACCAGAGGTTTCCATGAATAGCTGGCTGCTTTTTGCAGGCACTGGTGTGACAGTAGAGAGCACTGTGAGGCAGAGAGATAGGCAAGCAGTGCATGCAGGTCTGCTCAGAAAGATCATTCCCAGGATGGTCAACTCAGCAGAAGAAAAAGAGTCCAGAAACCAAAGGGTTACTTCCAGTATCCTATGCTTGCCCTGACTGATCTCTTCGCCTCTTTTTCCCACTCTCAGACAGAAGGAAAAAGATCTGAAGAATTTCCTTTAAGAAATACCAATACTCATGTAACATCTGGATCTTAGGTCATCGCAAGCCTATGTCCAACAGCACCACAATCTCCTAATGCTGTGGTGTGAGTCGCAGCTCCGAGGCAGGGTTTGCTGCAGAACAATGCTCAGGCAGAGGATGCTGTGTACCAGCTGCTCCTGTGTGATCCCTTCTGCCCTGTGGCCATGGAGGGCACCACTCACAGCAGACAAAGTACTGGAGGGGAAGCGGTGTGGTTCTGACACCAGGGAACCCAGCTTTGATCTCTGATGAGCCTGGCTGGGACTTACCAGAGAAAGTTTTAGGCCTTCTTCAGCAGGAAGTCATGGAGCTCTTTAGGGAAGTAGAGAAGGTTGGAGGGTGCACCTCTGCCTCTTTTTGGTGAGCTGTGCTCATGTCACCAGAACTGAGCCATGCTGAGCACTACATTGCTCTCTCAGCAAAGAAAGGTGTTTCATAAGTTAGATGGGTACTGAAAGTGTTGGCACTGGAGAAAACCAAAAAGTATGGGAAGCTGGTTTTCTGGCAGTGCACATGCAAGAGAAAAGGACCTTGTCAGGATGCCACCTCTCCCATTACCCATTGTTGTGCCAGTGCTAAACCACTTGTGCACAGCATGACAGGAAACAGCAGTGCAATGCTCCTCACCCACATGCAGCAGTAAACATAGCATCGGCCTTGACAAGGGGACAACATCAAAGATGATGTTTGTTTTATTATAGTCAACATGCAGGCATCATGTTATCTTAGTCATACCAAGACTAGGTAACTAAACTGCCAGGTTTAATGTTTCAGGTCACATCAGGGAATAGTTTTACCAGCAGATGTAAAGATCGTCATTTGGAGTGGGTAGCACTCAAGGTCAGAGTCAGCAAATCCTCCTCTAAAAATAGACTCGAGTTGCAAAGTTCGTAAGGTTTCTTTTGTCGTTCTGCTGCACTTCACAGGACCCAGTTACATACAGCACCCTCCTAAGCTTACAGGTAAGGCTAAGCAATATACATTTTCTGCTGTACTTCTGCTCCTTTTGTAACCTGGTTTAGTAAAGCAGGGAGAGGACTGGAAAACTTGCTGAGATAACTAGTAATTTCATTCGCTTGTTGCAGAGGAAAAAAATAATTGTTACAGACTCAAAATAGTTTTGAAAGTATAATGTATAATTTTATAAAACCAAATTTGTTGTGTTACAGAAATCACTAAATAAATTAGGAAATTAGGTGCCAAAAGTGTCATTTTCTTGGGGATAACTTCAATGTAAAAGTTAGGGAATGAAAATGCATTTTTTAAAGACTTGTAACATCTGTCCCAGAATATTTTGCCTATTCTTCAATAATTGCTCCACCCTCCAGTCAAATCTAGCTTTTCCAATTGAATTAAAATTCTCTCAGATGATGCTGTGTTTTAAGTTTCTTTGGACACTCTAATAATATTTAATAAAATCTCAGCTTAATCTGTTTTCCATTAACCAGACCAGTCAACAATAAAGACTGAGGGCAAAAAGAAATTTTTAAAAAGTCATATGTGGCTTAGAAATTCGTTGAAATAAGTGGTTAGTTTGGAATATTCACAGCAGGAGGGTCTGAGAAATAATTGCACAGAGGCTACAATTATTCTGGTTTTAAGCTGTTTAAAGATGACTGAAATAGATTAACTATTTTATAGTCCATGAATGCTTTAAGCATAAGAATGCACGGCTAAAATAAAGGAACAGAACTGAATTTTGGTGAAGGCTTGTACAGGAATAGGGAACACAGGATTGTACATTTTGCTTAAGTATCCTGCAAATCCAGTTTTGGAATTTGGTAAATTCTTTTAGGGGTCTTTCAGAGAAATATCTTTTGAAAGACTTCTCCATCACAAGAAGTATTTGTAAGAAAATAATCTTTTTCGCCTAGTGTTAGGGAAAAAAACCAACAAAGCAAGACACAACCCCACCCAGGGAGCCTTTGCAGCACCACGGTTCATTGCAGTACCCCGGGGTGCAACAAGTGTGAGGTTACAGGGGAAGCACACAGCTCTTCATGGCTGCTGCCAGCCTTCTGAGTCTGAGCAAAACAGCATGGGGTGGCATATCAGGGAGCACCATTTTCAATTAATGTCATTAAATCATCTGACAGAGCAAGATTTTGTCACTGCAGCTGACCAGCTCTCAGCTCAACTGATGTACTTTGAGTTACAAAAAGCTTAGAAACCAAAGCACTGTTTACCCTCCTCCCAAGTGCAAACACTGTGCTCCAGACATTTGCATTGGCTTCTGCAAAAAGTTTCCAGTTTATAAAACAGCCCTGTGCTTAGTCATACTCAAAAAGGGCAAGCACTTTTTCACCCTGAAGGGAGGTATGCGTCTGGCATGTGGGCTGGAAATGGAAGAACAGAACATTTCTTTAAAATTCAAGAACTTGCTGAGTAGATCCTCCCTCACTGTTTCTGAAGACTCTCAGTCATTAGGTCTGATTTTTTTCTGCCTTCAGCACTGAGCAAATGCTTACTTGAAGACTGGTTACTAAATGAGATTCAAGTCTTCTGCACATTTTTTGGAAGTGTAGAACTGGTATTCTCCATCCTTACCTTGTCTTGGGTCCTTCCCTCTTGTACACATGTTGCAAACATTGTTTCTCCACGAAGTTCTTATCTAAGATGGTTATTAAACTGAAAGAAGGAAGTAAATAAAAATAAAAGCATTAGTTTTGCAATCCTTTGTAAGACAAGAAGGTCTCAGTTGTTACTCCCTGAAAGACAGAAGTCCAACAACTTCAATGGTATTGAATTCTGCCTGATAAATAAAAACAGTCAAATTCTATCCAAGTTGAGAAAAGAAAATGGGAGTACTTTCTTAGTGACAGGCTCTTCATGCACAAAAATGATTTGGTAATCAAAATGCAGGGATTTTTTTTTTCTCTTTTTCATTCTTCTGCTGGATTTAGTGTTCATGGCAGTAGATTAACTACTTTAGTCTCCAGTTTTGAGGGTCAAACCACTAATTAATTTCAAGGCCACTGTGTTTATCTCCTACTGCACTAAAGTGGGTATAAGGCCCAGTACATATGTCATTACTTTTGTAGACTCCTCATGAAAGGCTCAGTGCTGATAGGTAATTTGGCATCTTGGAAAAGACTTCTGATGATATCACAGTTCCACTCCTTTTTCAGAGCTGACAACAGGTAGGAAGCAAAATCTGAAAGCATCAGAACAGGAATAAGATTAAAGTCTGCCTCCACATTTACAAGCAGGCTGTATATTTAGATGTTTGCTAAATACTAAAAACTTTCACTTCCCAACTAAACCAGGTAAATTTGTGACTGCCTGGTGTTTTCAGGGAGAAGTAGCTTTTAGACAACTCTGAGTACAAAACCAAAGCTTGTACACATGTGCACACCAAAATAAATGTAATAAAGCCAGCATCAAAAGCACCAAGTGATTGATGTCATAGGAGCTAGGAGAACGTCCAAGAGCAGGACCCTTGGGTGGCAAAAAATTTAAACCATTTTGCTATATAAATATGGACTGAAGTGGGCATTAAGGCAATGAAGCCCTATGCCCAGACAGAACAGCTAATACTTCTAAAGGAAAGAGTGAGGAAAATTGTCTTCTCTCCATTTTTCTTCCCACTTCTTATTTGTTTAGCCTCTCTCATTGCATATTTATATCAATGCCACTGGGTTCTGACTTTATTGAAGATCTAAAGCTTCAGGCACACAAATATAGCTATAAGTTGGCAGCCAGAGTACATATGGTGTGGACAACAGCGGTGATGGAGGAACCCCCTGTGCCAGGGATGGGTGCAGAAAAGGAAAGGATATATAGGCCTTTGCACAGGACAAAGGCAAATGCAGTCCTTGTCTGTCTGGGCATGTCTGATTTTTTCTTTTTAAGTGTCTACAGCTCACTTGGATCTTAACTCCCAGGCATAAATCTTGCCAAATTGTTTGGCATCTTTATACACGGCACTAGGGCTTGCACAGCACATTGAGCCAAAAATATTAAGAAACATAGTATTTTGTTATGTAGCTAATTACGTATAGCCTTCAGTCCCAAAGTACTCAGAAACTTTCACTACATGTGGAAAATCAGCATTAGAAATGTACACAGCACCACCGAGGCTCTGATGTTCACCTCTAGATAAAAAGCTCCATTTTCCTCTGCCATTGGTGGGATTACTCCACACTGTACAGCTCACGACTGACATTTCCAAAAGCATTAACTCACCCCTACAAGTTTTGTGGTGGGATTAGACATCCCTTCAGTTGAACAGATTTGAAAATGGACTACTACATCCTGTGACTTCATGGGGCCTTATTGGAAATTTGTGTTAATTTGAGTAGTTCAAGGGACTCCAAACATGGTGCAGAAGGCAAATCTTTCATTCCCATATTAGTGCTCCAGCTAGACTGTGTTCATGCTCTGAATTAAACAGCAGATAGACTGGCAGATCTTTTTTTTCCTTGCACTTTCTTTCCCCCCTCCCTGCTTTGTTAAAAATAATAATAAAAAAAAAGCTAAAGAGCTGTATAAGAAATTCCATCTGGCAGCTGTAGAGTAGATAGTGAACATAAAGAAGAGATTCCTTTGCTGTGCCTAATGCATGCTGCTTATCCAAATTAGCCACACAATTACTTCTATCAATGCAAAACTAGTTTAATGTTTTTTTTCTAGAGCACAGCACTTGAGAATGACTTAAAATGCAGTGTAATTTGCCACAGTGTATGTCCTGAAGTGGCTCACTAATGAAAAGAGGATTAACTCTCCATTATTCTGAATTACCATTTTGTGAAATCACTAACAATATTTTCATTTATGCACATATAACCCAAGGGGGACAAATATCCCAGCCATCCAAGTGATTAACAAATAAAATTTATTAGATAACATGCACTTTGGTCTTATTTATGAAGAGAAAGATGAGGGTATAAAAATGCAGATGACTGGATTTTGATGGTGGTTGTTCTGATCATACCCTTAAGTCCATGGCGGCAGGACTGGGGGCCCGGGCAGTTCAGTGCTGTGGGCACATGCTGGATTGAGCGGCAGGACCCGCGGGACGCCGGCCTCAGCAGGCAGAATCCAGCAAGCTCGAGAACCTGGGGGTCCCACCGAGGTGTGCCCCCCACCCGGGTCTGAGCAGCCACCACAGGGGGCACAGAGAGGGGACAGGAAGGTCACAGCAGCTCACACAGCCTGGCCTTGGCACGGGCCAGCAGAGCGAGAGGGAACCTGTGCTCTGGGCACAGGGAAAGGGTGGGATGAGCTGCAGACTGCCCTGCCTCACTGGGAGCAAACTCCTGGCCCCAGATACAGGGCCCTGTTCCTCAGCATGCCCTGAACTTGGGCTCAGACTTTCCTGCTGGGGAGAACCCCCTGGGACAAGGGCAGCTCTACAGCCAGCTGACTTTTCATCCTTCCCCCATGAAATAAAAAGGCTGTCCTGAAGCAGTATTTCCAGGAGCAGGCAGGGTGCAGAGTTCTTTATGCAAAGGACATAAGGACAGTCCCTGTTCCAGAGAGCTTCCACATGACCTTGGGACTAGCTCAGTTGGTCAGAGGAAGGTGCTAATAATGCCAGGCTCACAATCTCCCTGTGGGCCATTCACTTAGGATGATCCTTGTGGGTCCCTTCCAACTCAGGCTGTTCTGTGATCTAAGGTGGTGTGTCCCCAGCACAGTGCAATGCCATGAAGTGGCTGCCAAGCTGGCACAGCACTGACACATCATTCAGCCTGCACTAACTCATCCACAGCCCTCAGGAAGCACCACAAGGGGTGGGAGCCTGCTCCAAGAAGCCTGTGCAGAGGTAAGTCTGCAGTCTGGCTGCCATCTGACTGCACTGGGTGAACGCTCTGCAAGAGGTGGTCTCCTCTCCACACAAGTCTGCCAGAGAAGTCTGAGCTTTCCCTGCCTGGGCTTGTGCTAAACATTCATCCCTTACACCTGTGACGGCATTAAGAACAACCACTGCAAAAAAATCCAATCTACTTTTTATTCCAAGAAGGCTGGCCTAGGGAATAGCCTTCCTGGAGCTCTGTTTGGTGTATGTAGAACAACTAATGCAAGATGAGATTAGACATCCTTAATTCCTGGGAAGATGCGAGCCCTTCTGCCCCCAACCAAATGCTTCATGGCAATTATTTCCAGAGCTGAAGTAGCAAACCAGCCCTTTTGCCCCCTTTTTCCTCCTCCTAGTTAATCTCTGTTACTTCTTATATAGTCTAGAGTGAAATATGAAATACATGTTTTACTAGAGGAATTTCAACTGATGCTTTCCTGTGATCTAATTCAATTTAAAAACCCCCACAGAAGATAACATTGGCAAGGCATAAAAGAACATAACGTACTTGAAAGTTCAGGGAGCATGTGGCTTCCCAGGACAGACAGAAACAAGGATTTCTCAGCAGTGGTCGAGCTTGCAGAGTGTTAACTAAGCTTCAAACTGTGCCGGTGTTCCAGTACTACAAATGATCATTTGCAGATGTAATTTCCCTGTTCTGAGGTGTAACAAATCAATGCACTGTGGCCACCAACTGTGATTACTGATTGCATTGCTTTCTCTTCTTCCCTTTCTTTCCTCCATCCCATGTTATGGAGCCATGAATAAAAGTAGTCAGTCCTTCAGCATCAAGGCAACAGGCTCTCAGTTAAGATAATTCCTTACTAGACAAATAGCAGTTCTTATCAATTTCTAGATAACAGCCTAATCACTCCCAAAGTCAGACTGTCTTCGATTTGTATCTCTGACAGACAAATATTATCTACATTGCTGAGTCTGCATGTAAAATTAGCATTATTCTGGCATGGGAAGGAAAAAGGCTCTCCCAGGGTATGACTACTGGGGCAGAGAGATGGAACTTGGGACTACACATAGGCATGCAAGACATAAGCCCAAGGTAAATTTGTTACAAGCTGGAATTCTCAGAGCTCTTTAAAAATCTCAGGAGAGGACCACTTAGCTAAACATCATCATCATGTTTTAAGAAGCTTGGCTGAAAGATAGATCCCCTTGCCAGTGAAAGCAAGCCAATTTTTGAACAAAGGTGTACACTTGCCAAACAAAAACTGACTCCACAATCTTACACAGCTTTGGAGTAGGAAAACAGGAATCATTTGGCTTTTTCAAGCTTTGTAGAGAAACAGAATATGACAGGCACAAAAGGGCCCAAACTGAGCAAACAAACCCCATGGGTACAAGGGATGTCAGTGAAAAATGGACGTTTTGCTTTCAGGAGAGCTCTACAATAGCCACATGAAGACATTAGCCAGATCTTTAGAATTAAAAGGACACAAATGTTCAGCATCCAACAGAAAAAAAAATTGGGAGCAACTACAGGATTCATTGCCTCCAAGAAAGGTGGATTTTTGGCAGGCTCTGCTGGCACACTTCATAAGATCAAGCCCAATTCTACATCTTGTTACAAGTCTCTTACAGAACCACAAGGTTCAATTTCTCCCCTTCAAGGGAATAAGAGACATGAGCAACTACTACCCTGAGACACCAGAGAGTCCAGTAGGAGAAATAAAAACAGAGCCCACTGAGAGATGCAGCAGAGAGGGAATCTACAGCTGGCAACACTGGAAAAAGAAAAGTAGAAAAGAGTACAACGATACATGCAACAGTCACCTGAACAGACACATTTCATCCCTCTATGTTAATGGAAATCACAAAGGACAAGCCTTTAGGAGGGTCTAGGTTAATGATAAAAAAACCCCAACAACTTAAATTTGCCTTGAGTTCCCCTAGGTGCTTTAAATCCGAAGGCTGCTAGACCTACCAAATTCTTACCAGTGGATTTTTCAGGAAACAAATTCCCAGCAGAGACTGAAGTTCAACAATAGCAAATCTTTGAGTTTTGTTTCAATTGCTGGTGAGCTCATCCAACAACATATTCCTCACCTCATTCTGGGGAGGCAGGAACCCAGGTGTGAGTTTGTGTTTGCCACAGAACAGGTTCATCTGTCTCGAGCAATGCTCAATCACACCTGGTCAGTGCTGCCCCCAGGATCCCACAGCTGAGCAGGAGTCACTTGCTTTGTGCTTCTTTGGGTTAATGTTCTGTTTTTGTTGTATTCCAGTTTCTTGCACATCCTGAGAGCGCTACTCTATGGACAAGATGACATCAGGAAGCTGGAATGCTGGGAAGAAAAATGCATATACAGCAGTCAAAGTTGATCCTGATGAGGACTATTGTACCCCAGGGGCATTTGAACTGGAGAGGCTCTTGTGGAAGGGATGCCCACAGTACACTCATGTCAATGAAGTCTGGCCCAACCTCTACATAGGAGACGAGTAAGTGTACCCAGTGCCCCCTGCGTAGCAGATCAGTGTACCTGGTGCATCTCCTCTGCACAGGGCATGACCAAGCTCTGCTCTGGTGGTGCTCTGTGTTTGGAAAAGTGTTTGAAAGCACTGACAGATGTCAGAGTTCCACAGGGCAGTCAGAGCCTGGCATGGCCCTGACTGTTACTGTGCTTCAGGAAAGAGCAGAGTAAGACAGCCAGCTCTGCTGTTAAAGACAGAGTGACAGCACTGGTTGTGGCACCAGTGTAGGCTGCAGAGGTTGAAGCTTGTCATGACCTATTTTTAAATGGAGCAATTTCTTATTTATCTCTGAGTGAAAGTCGTTCCACAGTTACAGATCATGGCCTAGATGTGTTGGCCACACCTTAGGTTGATTAAGGCCTAAAATGTAATTCCTGAAAAGTGACTGAAGAGACAGCTCACCCTGCAGTGATATTTCTGCCTTTCCAAGCCTGTGCTTGTGTACATAGAACACCCTGCATTTCCAAATTGCTCAAGAGATTAAAGCAAACAGAACCCTGAGGAAGGCAAAGCTGCAGAGATGTGTCTCACTGATCAGACCAAGTGTGATTTGGAAAAAAACCAAACCCACAAAACAGACTGAGTTCTGCTGAGCACAGGACTAAACTAGAAACAGCAGAGAAGACGCTGCAGCAGGAGACATGCCATCAGAAAAAAAACCCAGCCCAAGCTCTGAGCAGAGCAACAGAGCTTTTCTTACCCCTTTGGCATTATTGATCCAGTTCCCATTTTCCTCTACACCCTGCACTAATATGACATTTATTTTTACATCATCACTGAAAGACACAACTAGGAGCCCCAGTGGCTCCAAAGTTCTCCATAATTTTTTAAAAGGTCCTAAAATTCATCTGTTGCCAGCTTATAAAAGAGGAAAGATATACAGCTTTGAGTTACAAGACTCCTAATATCCACCAATTACTTCTGTGGCGCCAGAGGCAACAGAAAGACACAAAAGTTCTGGTCTTGAACCAAGCCAGGGCTCCCACTTTTAGAGACAGGGGTGGGAGAGAGTCTGTGCGTGTGTGGTGTGGGATAAAAAATTAAGCCATGGGAACAGCCTGTCCAAATGATTCAGGAACACAAAAAAAAGGGGGTTGAGTTCTTCTCTCCACATCCTGCGCTGCCCCTCCTGGTAGAGATTTCTAACTCAAGATTCACCATAAAGAACAGCCTCTTCTGGCATTTATTTCCTACTTCCTTGTTTAGAATTATTCATCAGCAGAATTATTCTGAATGAAGCTGTTAGAATAATTTTCCTCTAATCTCTGTGATGAAGCTATAGCTGTGCTCGCTGAGCAAAGGGATGTAACCAGACAAGAAGTCAGTCTCTCAGCCCAGGACAGGAGTCAGTGACTCTTTCCTGTAATCTTCCTGTAGCAGTGGCTTCTTACACCTTGTAATTTAATAACAGCTAGGTGTGACTCTGAACACACCACACACTTGGCACTTCATACAAACTAACCAGAGGAACAGAAATACAAGCTTCTTGATAGGTACATGGAGCTGCACCCTGTCATGATGGGCAGTGTGTTTCTGCTGGGGACTGGTTTTAAGTGAGGAGAAAAACCAGTGGTGCTTCAAGGGAAAACAAGTCCTCCACCAGGACAAGACAAAAGAATGAAAAAACCAATGGAGAAGGAGAAACAAGTGAGGAGCAGGTTGGGGTGGGTAGGGAACAGAAATAAAACTTCACCAGAAAATGGGATTCCCCAAAAGAGAACAACTATTATCAGGCAGGCAAGAGCAAACTTGACATGGCAGAAAATCTGAGAGGAGAACTGGTCTGCAGGCAAGATACACGCTTTCACTACCCTAACTAAAATTTGCTTAGATACAGGCGAAGTCCACAGACCTTTATGTCTTTCCTAGAGCCAGCTCCATATCTTACTCCTGACCAACAGCTCACACCCTCAGTGTGGCAGGGTTTTGCATGGTTTTAAGATCTTGCCTTAGAACTGGTGGCCAAAGAGATGCCACAAGCCATGAACAGATGTTAGGTGCGTTTGCATCTTTAGCCATGCGAAATTAAGGTTGATCTTGAAAGAATTTTTCGGAACTCATCAACAAAATCAAATGAACACTCACATGCAGACTTTATCTTCAGAGCCGCCACATCTGTGCTTCATTCCTGCCTCCCGCATTTACAAGGTTAACAGGACTTGTGTCTGCTTATGGAAATGCTAATTAATTACCCTGACTACGTAACCACATCTTCTTCCTAATGCAACACAGGCTATCAAGGAGCCCTGTGAGGCCACTCCATCCTTTTGTTATGAGGCTTCACTGCAGATGTTGCCCAGAGGCAATGAAATCTCCATGAGCCTGTCAGACCCAGAATAATCAAAGCCTCAAAATATAACATGCTGTGTTCAGCTCCAATTGAAATTTTCCCCCAGCAAGTTCCAAGGGCTTTTAAAGACCAGATACTGGAATTTGTATGACACAGCCCAGTGATAGGAATAAATCAGTCTTGGCCAAGATTTTGATTCAGTTGCTACCAGGATTATTGTTTGCATGTATCCTCCTCATATTTAGGAGTCTTCTAAAGGGATAGAAGGCAGCCTTGTCTTTCTTTGTTTCAGTGACCACGTGGTTGCTGGCACAGACAGTTTTACTGGCAAATCCCAAACCTGCTTGGTTCACTTGGATCACCTGGAAAATCTCTGCCAGTTACTCATCTTGTATTTTCTTCCTGCAGCTCTTCCGTGATGGCCTTATTACCTGAGATGATGTTTAGTCTTTCACATTTCTTAAGTTCAAAGAATAATTCAGCTGAAGAAAGGCCTGCCAATTTGTTTTCCTCTTAAACATTCACTAGATCTCATTAGGAATTAAGCCTGATCACAATTTCAGGTCTTGCCATGTTTCAAACTATTCCCAGAAAAAAAGAAGTCTAGTGAAATGTAAATGTTTACAAGTTAATATGAAAAATAATTTTCTGGGTATGCAGCTGAACTGAGCTTGCAATTCACAAAAGCTATGGTCTGAGCCTGTGCTGTGCCATGGCTTCAGAATTAATGCAAGTAAGGAAAACGAGTAACTCAAACCCACAATTTGGAGTGCACAATAATTAAGATAAATAACTAAACACTAAATATATGCATAACTAAAACTCATTCTCTCACCTTACCTTTCTGCAGAGAACCAATACAGAAGGGCTTTTTCCAAGTAACTAAGTAAAAAGACAATTTACACTAAGCTAGAAGAAAACAGATGGGACTCACTCAGGCTGGAAAACAGCTACCTCCTACCGTTTAGCATTATGAACTCCTAGCATCTACACCAGTATTAATCATATAAAAATAGAAGCAAATGCAGATTTAGATTATAACAACATTCTTGAGGACATAGTTTTGACTTAGGCAGAATGAGAACCTGCCAATTGTAACGGCAGTTTAACAATCCAGAAAATCAGATTCTTTAACACTGAACAGTAAACCTGAATGTTCCAATGGTTTCCAAGACAAGTGACACTTCTCCATATAACATCTGTCTATCAGTGATTTCTAGCATTTGATGAGTGACTGAAGTCAAGACCAGGAACTGACTGACCACAGCACATGTACTTGGTGCCTTTGCTGTACAGAAAGCAGAGAGCTATTTCCTCTGTCTAGGCTGCATCACTTAGAAAAACTACATCCCCCATTTCGGGCTAGAGGAAAATGAACTACTGAATCTTTCCATCCCATATCCTGATGATCCCGTTCAGTATTTTCAGTGGTACCTAAAAATTCTTTTAATTCACACTGAACAGGAGGTACCCAGAGAAATGGAGCAACACCTCAGATGGAAAAGGGGATACAATGCTACACTCTCCCTAGACTCCCTCAGTGCTGGAGTTACTAAGGAAAATTGGGTCAGTATTATTGGAAATTCTCAACATCTCTCCTCAGGAGGGAGAACTGCCAGATTTTCTTAAGAAAGTGTCAATATTGCCTATATTCAGCAAGCTTCTTTCTGACACTGACCATCTGGTAAATTATCATCCTGCATTGAGCTTTCTTTTAGCGCTTAAGTAAATGGAAAAGTTTGAGAGAGACGATTCCTCTCCTAGTAACATGTTTCCTCAGATTTCCTGGTGTTTTGTCAATCTGGGTCACATCAATCTGTGGCTTTAACAGTCTATACTGAAACATGTTTGCATTGCACAACCTTTGCATGAAGCTGAAGAGACTTGGCTCTACTTAAAGTTGATAAGCACACCAGTCATCTGGTAGAGCAGTAGCTGCTGTAAGGTGCTGACTTACCTGGGGAGGGGGTTGCTCTGCCCACACCCTCCTGAGGTATTTTGGAGGATTGTTTCCCTTCCTTTAGGTGTACTTATGCTTTCCTCACGGGCCGCCATATCTTCTCTTTGTTAGCTGCTTTCAATATATTTAATACTGCATGTAAAGGTGCAGGCTGCAGTGCCTGCAAGTTCTTTTCTCCTCTCTTCCAATTTCATTGATTTGGGCAACTTTCTAACAACAGCAGCTGGGACTAAAGCTCGTTATGACAGTATTTTTGAAAAGAGAGAGGGGATTTGGTACACTTGAGACAGCAACCTGAAAGAAAGCATTCTTTTTCATGTTACAACTACTTACACTGTTTCTTCCAGAAGAACGCAGAGTTTGCTGCAGCACTTGCTATTAATCCTATGAAACTTAGCCATGAAACGGACAGCAGGCACAGCTAAAGTCTCAGGCAAGCCCTCTACCTGCCCTTGCACAACCCAAGAGAGCTAAGTAGTCTTTTGGGAGCCATCTGAAAATGGATGAGTTTTGTCTGGGTCAGATTCCCCTTTTGGTGAGTCTGTTAGTATCAATATATCCATATATGAAAGTGATTTATTTTCCAGTTTTCACCACTGAGGTGGGATTCCCACATCAAAGTACTCCCACTTGCCTCAGAACTTTAAAAACATGTTTATGAGTCCATCTGCCCTACAGCAAATGCAGGGTCAGATTCAGCAAAGCACTGAGCTTTTGCTTAACAGAGAAAAGGACTTCTGGGTATACTTAACTTTTAGCATAAGTTTATGTGCTCTGAACTGAAGAGCTGATGAGCTTCTACATGGGACTAATTGGCTCAGGTCATCTCTTACTAAACTGAATCACACCTAAATTTTCACTGTTATCTCCCAGTGCCACACTTCACCTTCCTTGTGTAGGAACACATTCAAAGCAGACACTGGAGACCACAGCTCCACCATGTAAAAGGAAATCAAGAGCTACTGCCACAGATGGGTGGAGATCCACAAAATGAAAACAATTGCAAGAGTAGCCAAGTGCTTACAGCTTCACCTACACTGGCATTTGTAGCAAACTCCTCTTCACAATGGCTACTTAAAATTCAACCATAATCACAAAAATTGAAGTATTAATAGCAATTTAATAGGAAACAGCAGCACCCAAAGAGGGGAAAAGAAGAATGTTGTTAGCTTGACTGTTACACTCTGATAGTGAGCCAACTGCAAGGGGAAAAAAACAATGCCTTTTCTAGTCAAAAGTGAATTAGGAATAGAATTATAAATCCTCCAATAAGGTAATGATTCACATACCCCTGAACAATCCCATGCTATTAGTATCCTCAAACAATCAGATATTTGCAGATATCTACGCCTGATTTATTTCTCTCTTTCCTCTACAGTACTAGTACCTCAGGCATGGTAAAAACTGCAAAGAGGGCCAAGAGCATTCCCTTCCCCTTGGGGTGTATTCAGAATTATCATGCATGATGAAACACAGCAAACCCCACAGGCTGTGGTTCCAGTGTACAGAGGGATGCTTTCACAACAGCATCGACACTGCAGATGAGCTGAGGGTGGGAGGCAAACCAGTGCTTCTCTCAGAGCCAGAGCTCACTGCTGGCTACAGGCAGCCCAAGCAAACGTGTTGAGGGGCACAGTAATTTCCATTTGCAGGCACACAGGTCCCCCTGTGAGGCCTTACCAGGCTGTTTCTTGCCCTGTTAACTGGCAACCAAGCTGCTGCACACACAGTGACCCAAGCTTAACTGCCTGCACTATGGCAGTGCCAGTCAGCACAGGCCATCTCTGCCTGGTAATGTTTATGGTCAAAGTACAAAGTACTGCCTGACAGGAGGCAAAAAGCAAACAAGCCTGAGCCAGTATGACAAGTGGTTGTCCAGCTGGGCTCTTGGCCTAGATTTGGGGGAAAAATTTTACAAGGAAAAAAAAAAAGAGTAAAAACTTTCAAAGAACAGTAGCAAAATCTCTTATGAAAATATAATTATCAAGTGTAAGACTGGGGAGATCAAAAGACAAAGAGCTAAAGTACTTTCTAATCTCCATGTTGGGTTTGAAACCAAGCACTCTTGCTCTTGAAAAAGACTAAATGTCACTTCTACTTTCTTCAAAAATGCAGATTCCAAAGCCCAAGGCAAGCACCTCTTGCAGTCCAGTGAACCCTATTTTCTATTACACAACAGCTGTTTCTTCATATCTCCACACAACATTATATATTAGAAACCTTAGGAAAAGCTTTCCATAGATAAAAGTCTCCAGGGCATCTGCTGTAAGAAAGGTGCCTGACATCCTCTTTACAGAGTGTGGGCACCAGCTTGGCCTGCAGATGCAAAAGCCATGAAGCCACAGGACCTGTACTGACCCTGCTCCACTTAGGGCAAGTATTTTGGGTCTTGCTTCCACTAACAAGTTCTACAACACCTACACACAGTTTGAGTGATAACTATTCCAGTGAAAATGTGGAGAACTAAACAGATTTGAGTGCTCAGCACTGAGCGTTCATTCTCTGGAAGTTTTTCAGATTAGTAATGTCAGTAGAAAAAATATGCATCCGTATTATAAAGAAACAATTCCACTGGGTAAAGTTCCGTTCAGTCCAAAGGTTATTGCCAAATCAGTTTGCATATTAAGCACAATTAGAAAGTAGATAACATTTTAAAGTCAGCCTAGCCCAAGCATTGAGGATAACAGAGCATAAATTCCTTGGTACACTTGTAATTTGGTATTTAAAAAAAAAAGTTATTTCACAGAAGATGATTTAGTTACTGATCTGAGCATTTATAATAAATTTTATAATGAATGGTCTTTGCAAGACCATTCAAGGTTGATACATTGCTGCCTCTGAGTCCATTTGCAGCCCAAGTTGGGAAACAAACGGGGCAAACAGAGTAACAATGTGCACATTCCAGTCCTTCGACAGGTAAAGGGCAAAACAACAGCTGATGCACTTGGGATGCAAAATAATTAAACTGATTAAATAAAAAGGAGGAGGATTTATTCCATCCTGGGCCTCAAATTCACAGAATGCAGCTACGGGCAAGACTGGGAGATGGAAGGGGAAGTTCACAGGAGCTTGGAGGCTGAGCTGACTGCTTATGCAAGTTACTGAAAGACAGTATCCTTTCTTTCTGAATACCCACTGGAAAACTGAGGCCATCCAACACTGCAAAATCAGGTCCTAGGAAACATAACAAGACCGTGTGACTGTGCAGAAAAATGCATTAGTTGCACCCACTGTGTCAAAAGGCAATCTCCAATCAACGGAACAGGAAAATTTGATTAAGTATAAAAACAAGTCTCAAATGTTAATGACTGTAACCTATTGTTTGACATTGTCTTTGCTCAGAACAACTTCATAATTTAATTCTAATGCTATTTATTAGCCTGACAGTGCTTGCAGAAGCTAAAGTGTGATAGTATCTACAGTCCATCCAAAACTTTGGTTTTTTAGTGACCCTAACTACTCTGCAGTCCTACTTCCTACTCAGAACATAGGTCTCCACTTGCAAGGGTTCTCCTTGTGCACAGGTCTCTTACCTGAAGTTCTCAGTCTCACATGGTTTGTAGGATACATCCTTTGGGCCAAGTCTGATGAATGAATTTTCTCTATGCCAGCATCAGGGAGGCAAAACAAAGATTTAATTTGAAAGCAGGAACTGTAGCTCACCTCAAGGACATCAAAATGAAAAGCAGTAGTTATTCACTGCATCCTTACACTTCTGCCAGGACATTTAACCTGTTTTTCGTATTCTCCATCCTTTCAGTGTAGAATTGAAGTGTCTTTCCTGGCAAGATGTACATACAGAGCACACACACCTGAAGGGAATCCTAAGGCACAAATCTCCTATAAGGAGGAAGAAGAAGAAAAGTCTTCCTCAGTCAACTGCTGCTATCGGAATACGAAGGGAAGGAGTGAGCATTATTTAACGTGAGGTGAAGGGGGCAACTTAGAGCATTAGCAGCAGGATGCTGCTGCTTCTCAGTCCTCCAGTCTACTGAACTTACTAGGTAGACATCACCACACTAAGAGAGATGTTATTTACTTCTTTACACGATCATACAGGGGATGTGCAACAGTACTTCATGGCAAAAATACCAGTACTGTCAAGACACTATCATTCCTGTCCAGAAAGGAACTTCTGCAGGGCAGTATCTACTCTGAACAGCCAATGATCATGGGCTTAATTTAAGTAATAGCAAGCATAGGTAAAACCTTCAGTATCCATATCCCTGTTAAATGCTCTAATCATTAGGTTCTTGACTGCTCAGAGGGGGGATTTTGACTCAGAGGTTGGAAAGGCAGTCAACTTCAAGCTATTGTGGGCTGTCACCACTAGAATTATGAAACACAGCAGGTAGCCCACCACAATGTCCTGTGTGACAGCAGCTACATTTACACAGGAGTGTTCAGGAAACATTCATGGAGAGAGGTACTTTTGTTTGGAAAAAGCTTTCTTATATCATGCAGCAGTTATGTGAAAATACATTAACAGAATAAACGCTATGCCATTTCTTCTTTTTGTAAAAAGCTTTGTAGTTTTCCTAGGCACTAATGAAACTTGACAGCTTTTTCAGAACAAAACTTTCCCAAACTAAAAGCTATTTGTAAGGGAAGAAAAAAGTTTTCATATGCCTGGCCACAAACTCTACATTTTTTTAGGAATTTCATCCTAAAGCAACCACCTACAGTGGGTATTGAACATACAACTCTTAAGTTTTCCTCCCCTCTCTGACTTGCCTTGTTCAAGGGAAGAGAGGACAAGAACAAATGAGAACATTTGGCTTCCAGCTTCCTCTGAAGGCTAATATCCGTTTTTCTTATCTAGTTCTCTTTGCTTTAGACCTCTAGTTTGACCAAACAAGATAGTAAAAATAAGAGTTGTGATAGGTAGTTACATCCACACAAAGGTGAGATTTAATTTTTTTTTTAAATAGAAATAGAGAAAAACTTTTGGGGAAGAAGAGCTTCTTTTTGAATCCCAGATGATTTTACTATTCACATATTACTGACTCTTATTACATCTGCAGTATCATTTGATAGGACAGAAAGGGAAAACAGCATTCATGGGTCCTATTTCAAGTTCTGCCACTGACTTCCTTTTCTGAGTTTAGATAATTCCTTCTATTTCTTTCTGTATCTCAAGTTTATTCTTGTACAAGAGAGACTGAAGCCAGTATTGCCTATGTGCAAAGGTAACAGGAAAACAAATTCATATTAAACATGCTCTAAGGACCTGGGGGAGAGAGTTAGGAACTACAAAAAGAATGACAACTTCTAACTGAATAACAATATCTTAAGATCCTTAAAATGGCAAATGACACATTGTTAAAGCATTATGAGTTTCACTAACATTTAGAACATAGCAAATCAGAGGTTTTCTTAAGTTTTTTCTAGTCTGGAAGAAGCTCCTTGACTCACATGACAGCTCTTGTTTCACCAGAAAAACCGCGCTGGACCGCTACAGCCTGGAGAAGGCGGGGTTCACGCACATCCTGAACGCAGCGCACGGGCAGCGCAACGTGGACACGGGGCCCCAGTACTACAGCAGCATGAGCGTGCAGTACCACGGCGTGGAGGCAGACGACCTCCCCACCTTCAACCTCAGCCAGTTCTTCTATTCCGCTTCCCAGTTCATTGATAACGCACTTCAGGATGAAAGAAGTAAGGAGGGTGCTGAAAATTGTTCAAACCAGTGTAATATTTATCACATCTAATTAAAAACATAGTTCCATGGAGTTTAACCTTGTGGGAATGAAACAAGTCCAATATAGTTTCACAGAGATTATAAAATCAGTAGCAGGAAACCAGTTTAAGAGAAGGCAGTGATGTAATTAGGACCCTTCTTGCTGATACCCACCAAGAGCCCCTTACCAAGCACTTTTGTCGAAGTTCTCATCACAGCTTATACAAGGAGTCCTGTCTGACAGAAAGTTTTTGTTGTTGTTTTGACTCCTTCAAAAACCTCATCAGAGACAACTGGAAACTGCATAGGTGCCATGAGTGTGCTGTCTTTTCCTCCTTTTCCTAGTTAGTCCCTATCAAGACAGGTTTAATGGATATTAGTTGCATAGTGGTGGGAGGAGAACATGAGTAGTCTCAGACATCCCATGCTGTCATTCCACAGCTTCATGCTCTGCAGCATTAGACTCTCTCTATAAATACAGAAACCATCCTTCCTACCTGACCATCAGATCTACCCCAACCTATAACATTTATCTCTCTGCCATCTTCCAAGCAGCAGGGAACTGATCCAGCTCTGACAGCAGTAATCTAGAAACATTTCATTAAAGTGTTTGTAATTTCTCAGCCTGATTACTACAATTCACTATTTGCTGATCTCCAGCAGTATTCTGTCAGAAAGCTTTACACTGATGTGAGTGCTACAGCCTAGGTCTCACACTGACTTTGAATATTACTCCTACTCCTTCCCCCCACATACTTTGAAAAAAAATTCTCAGCAGAATATTTTACCAGAAACCAGTTGAGAAACTTACAGCTTTCCTGCTGACCTATACAGACCTTAATATCAGAGGGTCAGATCTCAAATTTCTAGCCTTGTGCCAGCTTCTGTTCTCGGCTGTCTAGCTCAGCTGCAGGCAGTTACTACCTGACTTGCTTCCAATAGCCAGCCAGGTCTCTACAGCTTTACCCTTTCAGCAAGTACAGTCCACACAACAGTCCCTTCCCTTGCTCAGAAGAAAGCCTTGAAAGCAGATCAGTTTTAAAAATCAAAGTCCTAATAGCAGGAGAAACTGCTTCAGGAGCTTACTTGCTTATGAAGAAAGATACCCAGCATTTCAAAAAAGTGTGTCTGAAGCAGTGCCTTTGGAAAGGAGAGGATAACTAACACACAGCCGTGTCTAGCCATGGCTGGGGGCCAGAGGTCAGTGTCAGACTGCAGGAGCTGGAATAAGAAATGCAGACTCCCTCATTCCCACCACCCTCCTGTTCCCCTAAGACTTCAGCCTGCTGTGCTGAGGTAAAGAAACAAGCTCAAGGGAAGCAGCAGGGGCAAGAAAAAAGCCTTGCTTCCTAATAAATATTGTAGGAGGAAGGGGTGAGATGGGGGGATATTAACCTTTTTGTTTCAAAACCACATCAAAGTCCAGGAAATCTTGAGACAGTAGCAAGCACCAGCCCAGCACTCCAACACAAAACCAAACTGAAGAGCGACTGGGTGAACTAACAAAACAAACCAAACAAACAAAAATCTGCACTGAAGTAGATGCTACAAATTGCAGTGATTTCTGTAGCTGTAGTAATTTCTGCCACATTCACATGGCTTTTAAACAAGTTAGCTAGGATCTTTTCTGATGAAGACCAATAAAATAAAGAACTGCTGTAACACTCATGAAGAAAAAGAACAAACTCTTAACTTTCTCATGAGGGCAAACTAAAGTGTATGTACACCTTTTATCCCAGCCACAGATACGCATCAAGACGCTATGCACGGCCCAGGAAGACACTGAGGTTTAAAGCATGGCAATAACCTTCCAATATATTTACAGAATGTAAATTTACAGGAAACCTTCCAATATATTTACAGAATAGAATGACTCCAGAAGCCAGTCTAAAGTGTGGACTGATCCCTCCTATGGAAGAAAAGAGTAGAGGTACCTAGTACTCTCCTCCAACAACATAAATGTATTATTTATGAATGCACATCTTGTGCAGAAAGATGTTCTGCATTTCAAGTGCCAAACACAGAGGCTGTTTTGCGTGCACCTTCCTGACTGCCAAAGAACATCCAAATTCCTAAACAGGATTTTGTATGAAGTAACCAAGCACTTATCTCCAGTGGTAATGACACGGGACTTCAGTGTGTGGTGAAAAATACTTCTGATCAGTAACACCTTTGAATTGCTTTGCTGCTTTGTATTAGAGCTGAGCAAATGCAGAGAGGGAAAGGTGGGGAAAAGAAAAAGCTTCAGCTTGTGTGACCAAAATCTGTGTTAATGAATTTACTCTGGCTGTATCTGGGGCAAGATCTTCAGCCAAATGATCAAATTAATTGAATAGATGTCTTAATATAATGATTTTTGCTGGGAAGATGTTCAAAAACATCATGAAACAAGTTGTGATTCTAATGAAGAAGGCCCTCTCTGAAACAGACCAGAAAGCTTGGCAATTTGGAAACTGTCAAAACAGTCCCAATTCTGATTTAAAATTCGAAATCATCACGATGGTGAAGAAACTCCCTGATCAGAACAGTATTTGCAGGGTTTAGGCATGGGCTGATAGACATAAGAACAGTTATAAGAGTAAGATTTAGAGGCAAACTCTAATGGGTCAGAATTATGCATGCTGTCATTCAGCTGTGCATAAAGCTTTCCCCAAACATGCAATTCAGACCATTGAACAGCTTAAAATTTTTATCAGTGAGGCCTGTATAACATGAAAGGGAGACATTATTTTAAGAAGTTTTTAGGTTTCCTACTAAGCTACAGATTTAATACTCATCCCTTGGAATTTTAGGTCCTCAGAATGTAGAATAGAAGGGAATGGCATTTACACTTCACATTGGAATGTCAGAGGAAAATTCTCTAGACAGATTTTAAAAGAAAACAAAGTGGGAAGAAACATGAGAGACAGATCGAAAGACTTGAGGCTTTTGACCAAGGATACCCAACACTGATGGTTCCAACTGACTCTGGGAGAGGAGTGCTGCACCTAGACAAATTTAAAAGAAACACAAACCCAAGTCAAGTGAATGAAGTATTTCAGAGATCTGTCACCACTCAGCAGACCTCTGTCTCTGTGCACTGCCACTGCATTTCCTGGCACACTTTGAAGATGTAAGTGGTCAGAATCCAAGACAGCAAGAGAAGATTCCCTTTTGTGGAATGAAGGTTCAGAGTGATCCTTATATTGGAATGGAAGAGACTACAAAGTAGTACAGAAGGGACATGGCTCTGCAGAAGAGTGTCAGTGTTCTGCTGTAACAGCTGGCTCTCGACTATTCACACACAGCAAAGGACAGACTTGCTTTTCTGCAAACCAGTGGACATTTCAGAAGATTGTACAGCCATTTTTTGACTTCGTTAACACAATACCAAACTTATTTTCTTCTACATCTCCTGCATTTGCCACCCACACAAAGACAAGCATTCCTTGTCCCATCATGTATTTTATCACCTCAACAGCAACAGATTTACAAGGTGGGAAGCTCTAAAGAGAAGCACTGAAGGGCTAAACAAATGAGTGTTTTCATCCACTTCAAATATTTGCAGTAATAATAGAACGGATTATCATTTTCCAGGAGAGGAAGAGGCACTTTTAGTTATCAGAAGCACTGGAATTTTGCCAAGATGCCTCAAAGACTATCTGCTGGGATTAGGATGCAGACTGTAACCATTAATCCTTTCGTGTTGGCAGTTCCTGATGCTTCCATTATACAGCAGTGCTACTTGTGCCAAGGCATCCTCTTGTGCCTGGAAGCAAAGGAGTTAACCGGCAGGAGTCATGGCTTTGCACCCAGCACTTCTCACTAGGCATAGCTGACAGAGATAAACTATTATTGGCCCTGATAGCACAGTTTTTATTTTTTTCTCCTGTGGCAATTCTGCTTAGCAGGGTGTTAGAGACTCTGTGCTCCAAATCTACTTCCTTCAGCAGTTCAACCTTTTGCGAGACCCCCTCGAGGGCTTTGAATCGTTTTTGGAAATCTTTTGAAGTGTTTCAAAACCTGTCAATCAGACCTGAACCCACTTACTGTTCTCTTCCTCCACCTCCCCCAGATACTGCTAACACGGAAGGCTCCACTTTGACTTACAACCTTGTTACTATCCAAAGCCAAGGACTTTCTGCCTCTGGAAGCCCCAAGTTAAGCCAGGCAGTGTCACAGAGGTAAACTGTGGCATGTTTATTCTGAGGTGAAAACTGTTGGCAAAGACTCTGCGCTCAGAGGACACGAGACAGGCTCCTACTGCAAGATGATCATATTAGAACACTCAGATGATGGTGGTGGTAAAACATTAATTGCATCCAACACAAAGAGGGTGCTAGCCAGAAATTTCTACAGAAGCTTTTCTATAATGTAAGAGGTGGTTTCTTTCTATTCCATGGTGACATGCCTATGGCCTTTCTTATCTGCCCTCAAAAATGGGCATAAAGTGATGCAATCTAGATCTCAAAGGACATTATTGTCAGAACAAAAAACCAAGAGCAAATTTGGTTACTTTTTGCATCTTGTTGGTAAAACTGAGAAAGGCACCCCCATGCACTCCATTTATTCTCATGGAAAGACAGCCTGAGCACACACCAAACCCTCCTACACCCTTGTGCTTTGGTCAATTCTGTGCCAAACACAGAATTACATACACAGTTTGTGAGGCATGTAAGACAAGGCTGCAGCAGGGCTTGCTATGATACTTAATGCAGCCCCCAGGCCCTCTCTGCAGACTTTGTTCACAAATAAAAAGGTATCTGGTGTAGGAGTAAATGGATCATCCCTATTGTAGATGGTGTTCAGGTGTAAGATTTACAGCCTCAGTTTTCCCTCATGTGAAAAGAGAGGCTTATTGAGTGCTGGTAAGGGCAGTCAAACATCAAACAGAGGAGGGGCGTTACAGAAACCCTCACAGCCAAGAGGAAAGGATTGCCCAGTGCCACCTCTGACGGTGTCCCTTGTTCCCACAGGCAAGGTGCTGGTTCACTGCGCCATGGGCCGCAGCCGCTCGGCCACGCTGGTCTTGGCTTACCTGATGATTTACAAGCACATGACAGTGGTGGATGCCATCGAGCAGGTGTCGCGGCACCGCTGCATCCTGCCAAACCGGGGCTTCCTGAAGCAGCTGAGGGAACTGGACATAGCGCTGGCGCTGCAGAGGAGGAACAGCAAGAACAGCCCAGCGCCCGCAGAGCCGCAGAACAGCGCCAGCATCTAGCACTGCCCGGCACCGCTGTGCTGCTGCAAAGAAACTCCGTGAGAGGAGGGGAGGGAACGTGTAGGTAATTACACAGTCACAAGGATCATTGGTTATTTGCTGGGGAAAAAACCCAAAGTTGTTTCAAATACAATGTCAAGATGAGAAGGAAGGGAAACCAAATTTAAAAGTCATCATCTTAGGAAGTTCCAGCCTTAGCAGGATTCTTTGTTACATCAACAAATAAGTTATTCTCTCTGCAAAAAAAAACCCCAAATATTTACAACACAAAAGCAAGCACAACTTAAAACTTTCTTCTACCTGAGTACCCCCAAAATTGTGATCCTAACTAAAGCCCACAGCCTTTAAAAGGAGTGCAAATAAGCACTCCTGAAGAAATCTCGCAGGAAAAACACTGAATTTGTTTAGTCCAGAGTCCTGAAAGGTGTCACTGGCATTTGCCAGTTGTTTTTGTGCTTTTTCCTGGCAATTCTATTTCTTTTTTTTTTCACAGTGATAATCCAGGTCAGCACAGCAGTTAGAGAGCCTCTACGTGAGGCTCAACTACACCATGAGAACTAGGAACAAAGCAACACCCTTGAGAAGGTCAGATGCATGAGCTACCATGTCCAGCTGCCATGGACAACAATTCAAGGAGATATATAAACATGACACTTTAGAACTTCCAATTTTAAATTGCTTAATTTGTCCTAAATCCTTCAACTGCCTGAATCATATCCTTTACATTGTTATGATGAAGTTCAATGCTGAACTTGCAGAGCTCCAACAGCTCCATAACTAATAATGGATTATAACCAATTGTAATGAGATTTTAGAAAAGGCAACAGACACCAATGAAGCCTTTAAAAAAATGCCTCTCAGTGACCTAAGCACAGAAGAAAGTTGCTGCAGTGCTTCCAGGCACCGTTCAGATCTATCACTATGAAATGTTTTGTCCTATCACAGCTTTAGCCATCTTAGCAGGTCATTGTGCTCCCACAGGGTTACATTTGCTAATAATTGCATCTGTTGACAGTAGTGCTGCTACTACACTAATGGGGACACCAGACCGATTTTCTGCCTTAACTTATTCCACTTACTCCATTCGATATAAATTATCACATTGCTTTGAAACAATGAGAGTTTTGCCAGCATTTGATATTCTTAAAATGCACTTCAGAGGAGGATCACAATTAAACCATGCTTACCTTTGCTGCATCTGCAAAAGGTGAGATCCTCACCCTCCCTATTAGAATTTTACCTAATTGAATGTTTCGGGTAGGAGGCATTTGCTCAGTGCTGAGAGGAATGACCTGGCCATCAAGCAGAGTTCTCTTGGTCTTTACCAGCTGACAAAAGACTTGACAACTTTGGTACAGAACAAACTGTGTAAGTCTGGATACTTGGAAAAAAAAATACAGGGCAGAAATGTGCCATTGAGAACCGCAAGAATATGCTGCTAACCAGAGTTGAGCACAACTTTATATTTTTTGTAAATGTTAAAGTGCTTCACAGGCTTGACACCTCTAGTGTGAAGGCTCCTCTCCTTCCTTCACTTCCTTTTGGGGCCCAAAACCCAAGGAAATCATTGATCTCCAGTCAGTAACTGTAGCCAAGGCTGCAGACAACCATCATGCAACACTTTTGATTTATCATTTGGAATTATCTGCATAATAAACAACTTATCTTTAAACTCCCAGAAAAGCAGACCACATTAAACATAACTAAACTACTGCTAAAAAACAAATTAGATATCACAATGTGAACAATATTCATGATAGAGCTACACAAAATCTGGGACTTTGTGCAAATCAAGTATCCCCATACCTGTATTAGGAGGGGAAAAACCCACTGGAAAAGAAACCCAGAAACAACATGCAACTCAAAGTAACTTGACATTTCAAAAATAAATAAGAACTCACAATGTCGGTTTAGAGTAAAAATATCTTTGGATGGGGTCCCTCAACTCTTCCACCTACTTCCACCGACCTTCAAATGCACCTTTTCACACCACCTGATTGTGTGCTGCAGTTTGATTCACACAGATACAGAACAGCTCCACCTGCATTGCATGGCCCTGCTTTCCTTTACGCTGGCAGGGAAAGCTGAATGTTTCTTAGCATTTGCTTTACAGACAGAAAATCTGTAGCAAATGATAAACTAAAAGATAACCAATATCTGTGAGGATTTCTCTTTGTCAGGCTACAGGTTGTCTTCTTTCTTTATCCTGCATGAGCTTGATGACTGCTGTAACTGAAAGAGGATTTATCATTGATTTACATGCATAATTGATCACCCTCAGCACCACAGAAAATTGCCATTCTTTCTATTTACCATGCTGATATAAATGGAGTTTGTTTCCATCAACCACTCTGCCACATGGACAAATTAAACAGCTTATAAACTGAGCATCGACATCGACAGTGATCTAACACAGAAGATGAGTACCTTTAGCAGTTTTGTTTCTGCTTATATCAAAGATTTTTACAATGTTAGTGAAAAATTGGTTGCATTTTGCCCACTGCTAGGGGATCAGTGCAACAACACTTACCACTCCTGTCTCTGCTAAAGGGCTGAGTGCAGCTTCCTGGACTACTGACATTTGGCAGCTTCCAGGTGAGGCATGTCCTGCTCCAAAGACAAGGATCTTTCTAGAACCAGGTCTTGCCTGAAGGACTCTGCTGGCACAGCTGTGTCGATTTAGCAGTTCTGAAGTAACATACTTTTCATTTACTGCCCAGCTTTTTTTGCCTACTGTTCTTCCAGAATTAATGAGACTTAATCAGAAAAGCAGAAGTTCTGCAACAAGTGACTTCCACAAAGTGAGGCAGCTCTCGCAAGCTGCTCCTCAGCAGAGTCTCAAGTGTCAGCAGCACCGACTCCAGCCACAAGCCAGGTCTGCAGGAAGCACACACTGAACAAGGCAGGCTGATTTCCTTCTGGCTAACCACCAGGGGCATGGAGCATTCTGTAAGAGTGCATGGCCAAGGAAGCCTCCCACCTCTGACAAGAATCATCTACTGCAATTCTGTGAAGAGTTCTTTTGAAGACAGCAAAAGCAAGAGCTCATTCCCCTCTGGGATGGTGCTAGAGCACACAGTCAAAGCTGACACTGCAAGGCGGGTACAAGCAGAGAACAGGTACATCTGGCAAGGAAAACACAACCTTCTTACTTATCAGAAATTTTAGTGCCCTAATGCAGCTCACAGCTAAACAGTTGTTATGGGAAAACATGTAGGATAGACCCTTGTCCTCCTGAAAGGAATGAAATTCTGAATTAACTTATATTGGAAACGTGCCTGTTGTGCGCACATTACGCATCATTTCCCAACAAACTCTTAACCCATATATTATAAATACAGAATTTTAGCAAGATGCTGGAGTCAGGATGCTCTGTTTCAGGTTAGCAAATATTTGCAATAGTAAGGTGGTTTGATTTGCCTGTATGTTACAGGCTTCAAAACTTTAAAACAAACAGCAGCAGATAAAGACCCAAGTGCCTTTTTCACTCACTGTAAAAACACACAAATGAAAAATCACAAAACGTAATGCTACTTTGAGATGCAATTATTTAACATAGATATGGCGCTAGCTCAACACACCCGAAGGCTGCACACAACTGTGCTGAGTTCCACTCTCTTTTCCCCAAGCGTAAAAAAGGTGAGTTACTTTGTGAAGATGAAAACAAAGTTTAAGTACTACAAATACTCTCTGCCTTAATCAACAAATTTGACAATGTAATGTCATGAACCAAGATCTTTGTTGTATTCTGCTCTCCTTATCAGGTGTTCTAAACTCCTAAAACACAAATTAATCCAGATTATCATGTGATCAGCAATTGTAGCTCTCATTCAGATCCACTATTTTAGACTGCTGCTCCATTGTATTGAAACTGAACAGGTCATGCACATTAATCTGTTGGATCAGTTTCTTGATTTGGCATCACCACACACTAATGGTTTTATTTCAAGAAATACACATTTCCTGGACTTATATATATATATATATATATATATATATAACCTTTAAAGCTGTTTTATGTACCAGAACAGAGACAGTTTTCAGTTAAGATGGCCACTCCTTTCACCTGAGCTAGCAACCCTGCTGCAGTGACAGTGGCAACATCCACCTCAGAGCATTCTGAAAAGTTATTACAAGGGCTTTCTCTGGTGTAGGTCACAGAGGCCACATCTGAATTTGTCCACTCTCGAGATTCACATTTAGACAGCTTTCTTGTTTTTCAGAGACCTTCAACTGCTAGATGAGAAGTGCTCATCTCTGTGTGTTTGTGTGTGCCCACATATGTGCATATACACAGAACCCAGAGAGTCAACATAAATTTGTATCATCTTGTCACTCAGAACAAAGGAAGAGATTACAATTCTACCATTAAAATACAGTTCAAACAGTATGTCTGTTACTATCATATATCCTTTTATATATATATTCACACTTTCTGTAGGAAAGAAGTTTCATACATTAAATATTGACAGCCTTGTAAGGTATTAAATACATATTTATTCAATATTTTATTAAGATTATTAAAAAAAATAATCTTAGGTACTCTTTATTTTCACAAGGTGTATGCAATTATGATGAGTAAGCTACACTTAAGCTCTAAACAGCCTAATCCAAACCCCACCAACTTGAATGGGCTTTAGATCAAGCATGTGAGAGCACCGTAACAAACACTGTTTCAGGAGGTAATTCCCATGCAACATCAAACTATGACAAGACACAAGAGGCTAAAAATGGCTCATCATAATTTATTTTATGTTAAAATGTACAGCTTGGGGGGGGGGGGTAGTTTTTTGCAGTTTTTATTTTTGTTGCTTGGGTGGGTCTTTTGTGGGTATTTTTTTAAGTGACTGACTAAAAAGATAACAGATAAATACAAGAGTGTCACTGGGTCCTATTTTTACATGTATCAAGCCTCTTCTGTTCGGCCCTTACAGTCACTCTGTACAGGTACAAAGGCTACAAAAAAGGAAGCAATATAAACAGACACAAATAACTTTTGCCTTTTTACATGCGATCTGTAAGCTTAGTTTGAGCTATTCACACGCTACTGCTCTATTTTTTCCCTTAAAAAATAACTCCAATATTTTATAAAGATAGAAAAATCTACAGATGGAATGAAAATGTAAAGTTAGAGGCATTTCCATAAAATAGCAACTTTACACCAAATTCACTACTTTTTTTTTTAAATCCTGCCAAGTATTCGGACATATACGAAAATGTTTCAAAACTTGACAAATAAACACTGAGATGTTTCAATCAACAGAAAAAGTAAGTTTTTATAAAACAGAAAGCTGCCTTTTTTCCTACCCAGCCCCAAAGAAACTGGTCACAAAAATGGAAAAGAGTCTCAACTTTACACTAAACATACAGCAATAAAACCCTTTGAACTAACCAAAATGTGAATAGCTTTTGCAGCTTTTTTTATTATTTTTACAAGTTTTATAATTAACAAAAATATAGTTCTGGTTTTTTTACCCCTCAAACTAGGGTAACCTAATCAAGGCAAAAAAATTAAGAAATGGCTTACTGTTAAGCACAACACTTGTACAGTACTACAAAATGCACTGTCACTAACAAAGACATTAGCGGCATGCAGAAGTGTCACCTTCAGAAACAAAATAATACAATAAAAGAACTGCTAAAAGGCATTTACATGTGGGGAAAGGAGAGAGAAAAAGCTCATGATCCAGTACTGTCTGATAGTTTTGGAGTCTATTTATCCACATTTTTAATGGGAGCAGGCACATAAAATGGCTCTGAACCATCAGCTGCTGTGTAATTGCAGTTCATAGAAAGAGTTCTTCCTTTCCAGAGAACTTCAAGCTCAATGAAATAAACAAAAAATGGAAAACCACCTAATTCCCCCCAAAGAGAAGATAAATCTCACAATGTTAAAAAAATAAACAAAAAGCCCCAAAACAGAACAAAACCAAAAAAAAAAAAAAAAAAAAAAAAAGAAAAAAAAAAAAAAAAAAAAAAAACAAAAAAAAAAAGAGAAAAGAAAAAAAAACAACAAAGCAAGAAATAAAGAAAAACTTGTATAAGGCTTTCTGCTGCATACAGCTTTTAAATGGTGCCAACAAATGTTTTTGCATTCACACCAATTGCTGGTTTTGAAATCGTACTCTCCAAAGGTCTTTGTGCAGATCCACGCCATACGCAGAGTGGCAGCGTGTCTCTCCCGGGCCTACCTTCTCATGTAGGAGCCATTGAGAGACTGCTTGGACATGCCCGTGTTCATGTAGCCGTGGTGGCCCGGGGGCGTGTACATCATGTTACTGTGGGGCGCTGTCTGCATTGGCTGCTGTGCATATGGCTGAGTTCCCATCATTCCCATCTGCATCTGCATAGGGTACTGGGGGGTTTGATTCATATACCCATGATTACTGTGGTAGCCACTGTTCATCATTGGCTGGGACATACTGTACCCATTCATAGCGTTAAGGGTGTTCATATTCATGTTCACTGAATTGACATTGTAAGCGGGGGCTGGCATCAAGTTGACACTCATGTTCATGCCACGCTGCATCGTTAAGGTCCGTGCAGGCCCCTGCATGGCCACGGTCTGCGAGGCTCGCCCGTAAATTTGTGGCTGGTGGGCTGCAGCTGCAGGTGGCAGAGGCGTGGATTTGGTTCTTACGGAGACGTGACCTTTGCTGGCCATCTGAGTCTGCAGTCTTTGGGTGTGGGATATTCCAATATTCGATGAAGTCATGTTACGCTGCAAAAGGGGAGGTGGCAAATTCATGGGAGGAGGAGTGAGGTTGGGGGGAGGGGTCATGGTAGCCTGTGCTTGGGGTCCTCCAGGAACAGCATGTGGAGACTGAGAAAGCTGAACAAGCCCCGTGTTACTTAAGGGGGCAGACAAAGAGGCACTGTTTGCATAGGAAGTTACAGCAGCGGAATGGCTGTAAGGCAAAGAATGATCCATAAGCGTATTCGTTAACTGCTGCAGTTTAGCAAGGCTAAAGGTGGCAGATGGCTGGGAGTAATGCCCTGCTCCGAATTCACTCTGCCCCATCCTTTCATATAACCCAATGTTGGCATTGCTAGTCTCGGGGATTTCAGTCAACTGCATAGGTGGTGTGAAATTGGCAGCCATGCTGCACTGGGATAACTGTTGGTTGCTGCTCGGAGGCCTTTCAACAACACAGCCTTGGGGAGATTTTACATTGCAAGTGGGAGGAGAATTGATGTTTGCTTGTTGCATCATACTGCAGCTTCCATTGATGTTAGACATCTGCTGGGTCACTGCACAGCTACTCTGTGTCAGGTTACTCGAGGTAAGGCTGCTGTACGAGCAACTGTTTTGAGAAGAGTTGTTTCCACAGATACTGCTACCCATTGTAGAATCGTAACTGCTCGGGTTTTCATAGTTTTCTGTTGTGCTCTCAATACTTCCTAAGTCACTAAACCCACTATCCACAACTTGCTGCGAATGATCAGAAACTGAGGGAACATCCATCATTGGGCTGGTCTCCATGTTCTGAAGAGACGGCACAGAAATGGCACTTTGATCTGGGCTGATCTGAGCGTAGCTGTTCTCTAAAGGAGCAACATTTGGACTATTAACAGAGCGAACTGACTGGCTGGGATGAGAGTGCACAGATGAAACTGGGCTGCTGTGGTCAGACTGCTGACAGTCGTCCATTGTGGTCATTTGGGGACTTTGGTCATTGTGGGTATAGTTCTGCAAACTCCTACAGGCCTCTTGAGTCTCTGCACAGTCCTGAAATGTGTCTTCGTGTTCACTTGTTTCCTGGGTTAGGGACTGTACTGCCTGCACTGTCTCTGAGTCGATCTCCATGGTCTCAGTGCTCTCTCCCTTGAATTCGGAATGTAACTCCTCACCGGCTTTTTGGTCCTGGTTGTTGTCTGCGTGATCATCATCAGATTCAGGCACCGGGTCCGAATCTGTGGCCAGTTCTTTCTGGTCACTTTCACACTCGTCAGCTGCAAGGTCAACACCACAATCCATCAACTCCTCCTGGTTTGAATTACCAGTCTGAACATTTACGTCTAAAAAAGATTGCTGAGTTTCCAGCATTTCTTTGAAAGCTTCTCCAGGTAATTCCTCTTTCTCCACTTCTGTTGAACCCATGTGACTATCGTCTTCATCATCTGCATCGTGATCCTCATTGTGAGAAGGTTCTTCATCCTCCTCCTCCTCTTCCTCCTGATCATCCAAATGCACAGACTCCTCTTTCTGCACAAAAACTTCTTCTGCTTTATCTTTTTCTTGATCTTTTGAATTGATTCCATCTTCTTCTACGCACCTTTCTTCTTCCCCAGCTTTCACAGTATCATTTTCTTGTTTTTCTAAGGGTTCGCTGGGTGGGTGCAGAGGCTCAGGTTCTGCTTCTTTCCCCTCCTCATCTGGTGGTGGCAATGCTTCAACAGGTTCTTTAACAGCTTCCTCTGTAACAGCAGGGACTGAACAGGGCTTGTCCTCAGCTACTTCCTTTTGTTCTTCCACCAGCACCTGATAGTCAGGCTCCATGGGAGTCTCAGGTGGAGTGTATAAATTAAGCTTAAAGCCAGGTTTTCTTTCTTTGCTTTGCCTCCATTTAGATGGACCGCGTTTAACTCCTTTGGGCCAACCCTGCTTACTCTTTAAAGGTTCAAGATTGTCTTTAGTGCTTTCTTCCAACACAGCTACATCCTCTGTATTATCTTTGGGGGGTAATAGAGACAAAAACAAAACAAAACAAAAAGTCTTAGCTTGCAGACTAATCAATATTTTCCAACATAGACCTGAAAATTTCTAAACTCAAAATGTACTAAGGAAGGATGAAACAGGAGTTATAAACAGGTCTCAAAACACAGTAGAACACTGTAGTATCTACAGCTCAAACACACTACACAGATACGTTATGGTTTGGTGGCCTTTTAACAGACACTACAGGAACCACCATTTATACATTAGAAGAATCTCAGAGATTTAAATGACGAGACACGTAAACTAAAGCAAATACTGTCCAAATATTTGATTTCCCACCTTTGCTTTTAGAACAGAAGTATGCCTTCACTTTATATAGACACTGATCTAACACACATTCACCTTTTTTGACAGTATTGACGTGAAAGTCTGGAGTTCCCTTGTTGACCATTCTGGAGGACAAGCCACAACAAATATATAATCATGCTTTCATACCAATACTGAAAAAAGGTGGGTGATTCATTCTAGTACTTTCTCATGGGCAACATATCATGACATGGCTCACAAGAGATAATAGAATGCAAAAGATAATTAAAGTTACACACAGAGTGCATCAGTACACTAAACTGATCCACTGAGTATAAAAAAAGGACCAAAACACATTCACCTCTTTACTGTCTCCCCAGATACCACTTACATATACTCCAGAAAAAAAGGAGACTTATCAAGATACAACATGCTGCACTTGGGAGTGTAGTGGCTTCAGTGATACTTCTATATTGTGGTGACGTGGTCCATGGACAAGTACAAAACATCAGTCTAGTTAAAACAGTGCAAACCTGACCACTGGGACACTGCTGGAACTTGCTGCTATTAGTTAAAATAATTTCTCTCGAGAAGCTGGAAAAAGCAGTAATATTCTAATGTACCACATCACACAAGAGCTGTTTGAAACAAAAATCAGCCCATGACGCCTCAGCTGAGGATCACAAGCATGAAACTCCCCATGCAATTACAAAAATACTGAAGGAGTACCTACTGGCTTCTCAGAGAAAATAGACAGACCTGGAAGTCTTGTCCTTCATTCTGGAATTAAAACTCATAAGCATAATTTGAGGGCCAGGAGGTCAAGGGAAGAGTGTACATTCAGAATAGCTCATTAGTAGCTTCACTATCTATCCATTAACTTTTCTGACAGGAAATATCCCTGAAATCAAGCTAGAAAAGCAGCTTTGAAAGGAGGCAATTAAAACAGTGTCCTCGTGGGGGAAAAACCCTGGATGCTGGTGCTGAGGATACATTATGCCACAGAAGCACCAAACATTTCACTGACTTACCAACAATGCTGAATAGAAAGATATTCGTGTAAATCGAATCTTACTTTTTGCTTGTGTCCTCTACCATTGATACAAAACCTATATTGGACAATATTCCAGTGATACCCTTTGCACTGTTGAGTATGAAATGCCCTGCTGAAGGGACGTAGAAGACATTTCTGACAATATGACAAGAACTTCAATGCCTCAGACTAGAAAAGATTTGTTTTCTGAACATAAAAAGCAAATGATAACATTATGACAATAATGGCTAAATACATCTCATTAAAAATTTCCACATTTACGACAGAAATAAACACTTCTTTTGAAGGTAACCCAACAAAATTATTTTTGTGAAGATATAAGAACATTTTAAGTTTACCTGTACAATTTTCATCGCTCCTGTAACAATGCATATCTTTCTCCTCCTTGTTCTGCTCTTCCTCCTCCTGTTTCTGTTGCCCAGCTTGATACTCAAAAGCTTTTCGAATCACAGGCTTCAGGTCATCATCTTCTCCCTCCATCTCGCAGGTGGGCTCCAGCTGTGGCATGGGACACTCCTCGTCTGAGTTATCAAATGGCTCATTCAACACCTCTGTGGTTTCAGAAATTGTCTCTGTTGTAACACTGCTATTTATCCTTCTGCGTTTGCGGCCCCTTTTCTTTTTCAGTATGAAAGGTCTCTGAAAAATAATACCAAAAATCAAACTCTTCCTTCATTCCCGTTCCTTAACTAACTCTAGACATAAATTTCTGTAGAGTGAGTTTACAATAATCCATTTATTCATTCAGAAAAACACCTTACGTGACATCAAATTCAAATGTAGACAGAATCTAAAAGTAAAATGTCTAAACAGTTTAAATAGGTATGTACACATTTATACAAACCTTTCTGTAAACAAAGACTAGAGTTTTCTAGTTTCGTTTCTAGTGTCTTTTACCTTCTTTTGTCAAATTATATTCAGAGGACTATTACATAAATTGTACTCACACATTTTTCTGCTGTAGATTTTAACTCCCCAACAACCTTCACAAGTATCAAAGCTTATTCTTCTACATTTCGAGTTTCTGCTATTTTTAGAGATAAGTATGTACACAGAAAAATAGCTAACATCGAAGAAGTGCACCTCAAGAATCCTACAGTTGGCTGCTAAAAAAAAATTGTCCAAGGTTTTGTCTTCCTATTATTATACATTCTCAGAGATTTATGGTTACTTTAAAGTAAGCTCACTTAAAGTATGATCAAAGGACAAATCCAATTTCCCAGTTCTCCACACACACCTAATTACATAGGCCAAGGTGAGCGCTTTAAAATTTTGGGATTCTTAAGTTTACTAATTTAAGCAACTCAAAGAGCTGATTTTTCAAAGAAATTAAGAATGATGCAAACATGGCAGTAACTAGAATTTAACATTCAAATTAGAAGAATATGGGTAAAAACCCCTTTTGTTTTAACAGCTTTACCCTTGTAGGAGTTCCTGTATTGAGAAAAAACCCAACATAAAAAGACAAACCCCATAAGCTGGACTCCATCTTAATACAAAAAAAGAAAGAAGCATTAGGATATTGAAACAATACCGATGCCAAACAGCAGAGGGCAATCTCTAATTTAAAAATTAACAGAAAATTCTGATTTTTTTTGTCATTAGTATTTTATAGTTCTGTGAAAAATCCAAAAGACAAAAAATTGGATGGAGCGCAGAAAAGAGAAGAGATGAGTAGTTGAGTGTCCAAATAACAGAAAGGATTAAAACAGTTTAATAAAGTTTGGCAAAAACGCAGGATGCTATTTGATGATAACGATTTGATTGAAATCAGAGACAAATGACTTTGCACCAAAGCTTTGAAGCAACACACCTTTCTTTTTATGGCCAGGGACTGGGGCTTCGTCAGCCGGGGCGGCGAACTCTGCTGATTCTCATCCCCGCCATCCTCCTCACTGCTTTCTTTAGATTGCTCTGTGGATTGCCCTCGCTCCCCCACCACTGCCACACTTTCTGGAGATCGCAAATATTTATTTTTAGATTGTACTTTTGCAGGTGATTGCCTACTATTAGTTCTTGTGGAGAATATTTCTTGTTCTTCTTTTTCCCAACAGCTAGCTTGTTCCATAAGACGCTCAGCCTGGAGGGTTGAGGTTAAAATAACAGGTCACTGAAACAGCATTTACTTAGCCAGATCCTTTACATTCAGCTAAATGGTTAAAATAAGTCAACCCTGATTAGCACTGCCGGCTAACCCAGCAACAACATTTCAGCTGAATCATCTAGTTGCTCCTTTACAAGAGTTAACAGATAACAAACCAAAGAAGATTGCATTTCATGGGATATTTAGCACTATTAATGATGCAGCGAATTGATTTAAGTCCTTTAGCACTACATTACATGCCCACTGACTGGATCACTTTGAGCAAGTTGAGAACACAAAGAATCGATTGACAGTGCAGCCCCTGAGCTCTGCACCAAATTTGATGTGATTACATGCTCTTTGACTACCTCAAGAGTAAATACAGCTCCACGACAAGTGATCCACATTTTAAGTTTTCATATGCATCCCCCCAAAGTTACCATGTGTTGCTGCACAGCTTCCAAAAATTCTGCATTACAATAGCAGTATGTAGTGGTCAAAGCTAAATCTGCTCTATTTAAGACAGCCTATGTTGAATATTCATAGTTATGAAAGCCAAAGGAAGACAAATCCAGAAGATCTCTGATATTACCTCCTTTTCTGCTTCCCTCTCTTCTTCAGAAACTGCAGCATTAGAAACCAACAAAGGAGTCCATCTCAAGCTTTCGGGATCTACTTCATTGATTCGAGGATTTGCTTTCAGTTTCTCCATATGACTTGAAATCAGCTTTTCCCTTCTAATTATTACAAATCTACAATCAAATAAACAGTAATTTAATTTAGAAAGCGATCACCTAGAAGAGCCTTTCTGTAATTGACAACCTTTTGCAAAACAACCTGTGAAAAAAGACGGGTAAATAAAAGGGTCCATCAAACTAAAAATACCAGCTGACACACAGTGATAACATCCTTGCACTACTGACTGTTTACTGAGAGGAAGTGAGGAAACAACAGTTTATGAAGAGAAAGCTCAATATTAACCATCACTAGGGCAACAGAGAGAAAAGTCGAGATTTTAGCTGACTACTCTAAACCTAATTCAAGAGCTTTAGTGTTGGCACTTAAATCATTGCCAGAACTAGTTCTAATTATAATATTACATGCAAATATAGATAGAAAACACTGTGGACCATCAAGTCAAGAGTGAGAAAGTTGTAATGTTACAGCTGAAGATGTAAGTTAACGGGACAAGAAAGCAAGTCAGAAGCACAGGTTTTCTAAGGAAACACAAATGTACTTTAGTGCTGTGCTAATGAAGTACAAAATGACTTTCCAATTACTATGAAGTGGCATATCAAAAGCAGGTAAAGACTAATAAACAAGCACAGTATGCTAATATATTAGCACATATCTCATCAAACTTCCCTCTTACAAAGAACTATACCATTCTAAACAACACGGATTAGCAAGAATTTCAAGTGCTGTAAAAACCAGGTTGGTGAAGTAACAACATTCTCTCGGTGAAAAACAAAGTTTAAAAAAAGAAACCAGATCCAGAATCTTTTTCCCAGAATTGTAAGAAACTTCTACTTTACCCCATGTAAAAAAAATTTCCCTTAAAATACATTTGTCCTCAGGTTGGGCATAACAAAGTACTCCAGAAAGGGTTTAAAGCAATGCCAGCACTCCTCTTACTACTCTCATACACCATCCTGTAAACCAATCTCCTTTTTGAAGACTTGCATTCTTACTGGTTCAAAAATTACTAGTTTTGAATACTAGTGCTGGGACACGTAAAAGTTACTGAGGCTGAACTTTTTTCTGATTTTAATTTTCTTTTTTTGGCAAGCCAGTGTTTGTAAGGCAGCTTTGCTTAATTATAAAGTTTCTATGATCGGAATAACCAGAAAGAATTAACATCATCTTCAGAAACACAAATACCATTGGAAGTCATGTAAGACATTTTATGGAAAGAAATAGACCCTACAAGAACAACCCAGTAAAGTTCTAAAATGCCCATCAAGAGCATGAAGAAAGAAGATATTCACAAAACAGGAACTCACCTTCTCAGTGCACTGACTTTCAGAATTGATCGTAACATTAAACAGAAACTTGTATTCCCAGTACCTTGAGCAGGAGCACTTCATGTAGAGCTGATCTGATCCCATGGTTTACATCAATTTAGCAATGATTGAAAGAGGAGGTGTGGAAAGAGAGACTGCCACCCACAAACACATTTTTTTCTCTCACTGGTATTCAAAGCAAAATATTTGCACAGCAAGAGCTGGTAACACTTAGAGAAGATTTTACTGAATGAAACAAAACTCTTAACTGAAAATGTTTTGAGCTGACCACATATTTCTAATAACCATTAACATGAAAGAGCATCCAAAAAATCCCCAGGAAGAAAAACTCTTTATGCAAGACCCATCTGCACTGACTTCTAGAGTAAGATGGTTATCACTCATTTTAAAGTCAAACTTTTACATAGACATTTTTCACATGAACTGTTCTGTAAGTAGAAAATGTTTGTCTCTGTATTTAATTTTTTTTTACAAGATTCACTGACCTATCTTCTCTTTTATCTATCATGCTGTGTTGCTGCAGGGTTGTGGCAATATCATGTGGACACATTCCCGTAGCTCGGCTCATTCCTTTGATGCTGATTTGTTTCTCATGGTGGCAGTTCAGGTATTCCAATATGACACTTTTCCAATAAGCCAAGTAGGAGAGACGACCCAGATCAGACAATGGCTTTTCAGGAGATCCTGCTTGACCCTCTCTTCTAGAAAGTAAATAACCTAGAATAAAAATAAACAGGATACCTTATGGAGATAATAAATCAAGGAATTTCAACTAGCCCGCAAGAAAGTTGGAATTAATATAAAAGATCATCAGCATGACTGATTGAAATACTGGAATGTCTTGTAATTAAAGAAATCTTCTCTATAAGAGATGAGTTGTCATCATTACAGTCACACAGGAAAGATCAAATTCTTGTGAGTGATTCAGGCTTTATGTTACGAGAATCAAACATCAACCAAAAACTCTTTTCCAATTGTAAGGCAAGGATGAGAAGAAAAAGCCAACATGTTTCGGAACAGGTCCCATCATACATGTTTTCTTTTAGGACTTCAACTCTGGTCTTCTGGAAACTTTTACACCTGAGTTACATTGCTGAAGCCAAGAACTTTCAGAAGAATCTCAAGAGGAAGTACCATGGGTAATATCAGTTAAGTCATTTTTCTTCAAGAAGCCCCAAGTGACATAAGTTTTTGATTAAACAGCTAGAACTGGTATTTTGTAACATAATTCACAAGATGAATTACTCAGAGAATTAGTTAAGAGAAATAATTAAAAAATAATCTCCCTTAATTCACATTTAAGAACATTCACATAATTCCTCCTTGCAGTCTTCAAGACAGTAACTGATACACTATTACACAAAATAACTTCCTTTTATAGTCTATGTACGTTGTAAGCTCCTTTTAACTCTTCAGCTTGAAGAGGATTTTACAATTTAGAGTAGAACACACCTGCTTGGAGATACCAGAAGATACCACCTGTAAAACTAATTCAGTATAGGGAAAAACCAACACAATTAGTGGCAGGTATCCTTTCACAGTAATTCATCCCTTCATGATGCATATTCTGCATTGTGCCTTTCCAAAAACTCTCGACACACAGGCCTTTAACAACCGGGCTGACAAAACGCTTCCTCCATCATAAGCACAGACATTACATTTATGAAATTATATTAATTAAAGTCATTTGAAATCAGAAATACAGAAAGTGTCTGTAGGGTATTTGCAAGACTCAGATTTCATTCTTGCATTTCACTATACTTTAAAGTTACTTTGACAAAAATTCTTCCTCTACTTTTATTTTCCTCATAGATAAGGGGGCTGCACCTATAATGTCTTGGTAAACATATTATGAAGCTAAATAAAACACCACTATCCACACAAGAGTTTGGAATCATTACTTAGGCAATCACAAGTACCTTTAGAGTTCCATTAAACTGGCTCACTTTCCTGTGTCTGCAGATTTAGAGACTAGTTCTGAGTGGTCATTTTCACTCTACATTAAAGCAGTAAAATGTTACCTGCAGGGCAGTAACATCTGTCAGTATTCCTCCCCTACCTTTCTAAAATATAACCTATGCTTTTCCAAGATACTCACATTCTAGCGATCAAAAATATAAATCAGAGGTAACAGTCTTGGTTACATGTAGCAAGCACTGAATGGAAAGTGTCTCTCAACAGACTCTGTGATTTGAATAACACCCTATTAAATTAAACTTACCAAAGAGATGCCAAGAAATTGATCTAAGTTGCAGGTAAATAAAAACACTGATCTTGGTAGCTCATGTATCTATCCTGAAGCATCTGAAATGAGCACAACATGGCCCTGTTAAACAGATACCTGCAGCCTCACCGTGTCTGTCTTAACAATGGATAAGCCTCCAAGTGGCAACCTGAAAGAACTTTCTTAAGGTATAATCCTGGATATCACATCATGAACAACAGGAACACTCAGGAAAAACAGAGCTCTTCACCACCCACCCCCAAGAGTTAACGAGCCAGACTCTACGCTACACAAAAAACTAAAACCACAACAAAATGTAAGAACTAATCAAGAGCTAAGAGTTGTCTATCTTATCTTCTGGGCATACGAGTGATGGTATCACAAAATCCAACAGCCAAAATATCATTAATGATTTTTATTTCTCGCCTTATCTCCATCCTCCACAGCAAAGCAACGTGCCAAGTGAGATTTACAGCCTTTGATTTCTGTCACACAAACCTCCCCAAAATCGTTAAGGTTTGTCTTATCCAAGATTTGAAACAATTAGAAGAAATGCAATCTGAGAAAGGGAAAGTTTGTATAACATACATAAATTTATGTCTTCAACACAAATTAAGGAGATCATTAGGTATTAAAACATACATTTGAAAAACTGACTTGTAATTATCTAGTAATTTCAATCTACAACATTATTAGTAACGCCCCTGAACTAGCTACAGAATCCACAATACACTTATGTGAAAACTGTAATTTTAATAATCTGTGCCAGTCTCCAGAAACTTTCAGTTAGTTAACTATTGAGGTTTTTTGATGCTTGGTTTTGTATCTTCAAACAAATTAAATAGCATGAGTTTAGAGGTCCAGGCTTGCTAGCAGGACAGTGGCCAACAGAGAAAACCAAGGGACAAACAAACTGGCAACCACCACCTGAAACACATGCAAACAGAATTAGTCTGGCTTCATCCAAATAACTGGAACCAACCAGTTTAATGTCTACACTTTTTGGCATTTTTAAGAGCTTGGTAAATTTGTTAAGTATCACTTCCTTTTGCAAACAGTGTAGGATCCATCTTTTCCTCCATTCACTCCATTTACTTATGTGTTCACTAGGAGAAATTTACTGTCATGTTTGCTGTGAGGTGAAGAGACACATCTCCCCAACTCCTTCCTGAAAATCTTCTAAAAATCAGGATCAGATCAGCCCCCTTTCACTCCTGTGGCATGAGAGCAGTTTTATGCACAATTCAAGTCACAAACTGCCAAGAGAAGCTGTTTCATTAAGTCTCATATCTCCAAATGCCCATGACACATCCTTCTTTCCCTACCACACACACTTGTAATCATCACTACCTCAGGTTTATAATATTAAGCAAAAAAATTGCAACACAGTTTTAAATTTAGCTTGAGACAGCTGAATTGAAGGTACACATTTGTTCTTTTGCTTTTAACTGGAGGCAAATGCAGGCTAGCCTTGAAAGGAGTAAGACGACAGAGAGGCAGACTCCACAGAGGCCAGTGAAATACAAAGCAGCAGCAAAGACATTAAACAACTGGTATACTGGGAAAGACCAAATGAACAAATTAAAACTGACAAAAGGAAGTCAAATGAAGTTTGAAGATTTTTTTAAAGACAATCCTGCAATCTAAATGAAGCTCTCAATACATCCTTTATGTTCTACAGCAATGAACAAATCAGTTTACCATTTCATTTCAGAGCATAGTTAAGGTTGGAAGGGACCATGGGAGGCTCAGGATCATGCCCTGACAGCTGAATATCTCCAGGACAGCAGACCCCACAACCGCTCCAGGCAACCTGCTCCAGTGCTCAGCCCCCTTCACATCCATCACTTCTGATGAACAGTCAAAGAACAGACACCTAGACAGAAATGTTCCGTTTCCTTGAGTGCAATTAATGCTGACCACAATCATTATAAAGCCATTAGGCTTTCAGTAAGCTAAGGAATTAATCTTAATGCAAGCAAACCAAAATAGCCAACTTGTGAATTGGAGGTAAGTGTTTGAATTACACTTGTTTGTGTTCACACAGGACTGCAAGGTCACACTGTGGCTGTTACACACAGCAACAGCCAAACCACGGTATGCATACTGCACAGGACTGAATGAAGACTTTGTGGTTTCCTATTCACCTGGGAAGCTAGGGAACTCAGCTAATATAAAAGCTTGAACAAGCATTTTTGATGTAATTATAATTACTATTTCTTCATTAAAACCACCTAGAACAGTCCTAGAATTGCTGCATTTTATTATTAAATACAAAGAATACTTTGTTCAGCTTAAGAGCAAACAATAGTCAGTCATTTAGCATCCACACTTTGGTAAATAAGTAATTACTGCTGAGTAGCTTCTAAGGTGAAATGGAGGGTTCTAGTTGGCTTGTAAGTGTATCACTCATCCTTTTATGAAAGGATCACAATATTTCTTGCCTTCTCCAGTGGGCAATAGAGTTGGACATTTTACTGAAAATTCCACATAGCCAGAGTATAATCCATCCAGAGCATCCTCAGGCAGCTTCAAGGCAATATTCTCCAGAAGATGCCACCAGCTGAAACTTCAGTACAATCTCCTGTGTTCTATTCACAGTTTCCTGCACTCTCTTAAGGGAGTACCTGACACAGCACCCTCACCACCACCAACAGTGACACACGCCACGGACACTGTGCTGATCTAACACAATTCCTCCATTCCTTGAACACCACTGCATGCAGACAGGCAGGTTCTTTGAGAACAGTGCCCAAAGAGGCACTTCGCTCTTCTGAGGGCATTGTGTGAGATGTTCAACTCTTGTTTTGAAACATCAGTGCATTGCATTGCAATGCAGCACACTGTCTGCAGCAGAAACAGAATCAGCAAAAATGTAGCTGAAAAAATGGAAAACAGAGCACTGAATCTCATTCTGTGCCTGGACAACTACTTCAAAATTGCAGTTCCTCTTTCCTATGCTACTAGCAACAAATCCATGTATTTGCTTTTCACTTATGGAAGCTAAAAACCAAAACAAACAGTCTTCAAAGTGGACCCCAAGGGTAAGGATTAATAAATTCTACTTTTTAGCTAGAACAGATTTTGTCTGCTGCAAAAACTCTGCAAATAGCAGTTTACACTGAAAATTTGAAAAGTATTTTATCTAGAGCCTCTGATCAAGGAAACAGTTTTATGTGTCTTTTGTATCAATCATGTCGTGCACTGGAGACACACATAGTTCTGATCTCATTTAAGAAGTCATGTTCAATATCACTTTCTAGGAAATCAATCATATCAACCTCTTTGAACAAGAAAGTTACAAATAATAGTAAAGAATATCTTGTAATTGAGACAGAGCTCACATTACAAAAGAAACAGCAAAAAGGCAGATATCTTTAAACTATAATGAGTCCTATCAGAGTATTCCAGCCTTTATCTTGGATTAGCCTAGTTGTTCTAAAGAACAGAATTTTCCACTCAAATTTTGCAATTCAAATTTGTATCTTCACTTTTCTTAAAATATCTACAGATTAGATTGGCTTTTGCCTTAAAGAAAAGCTGCAACCAAATAGTCTTTCAAAAACAGAGCTATACTAATGGTAGTTTAATGCAGGAAAAGGAGAGCTTTGCTTCATTGCAAAAACTCACTACAGAGAAACATTTACATCTTGTTTAATACCTGCACATTCACAGAATTATCAATAAACTTCACACACATAGCTCTTCAATAGCAGCAACTCTTACAGGAGATGAACCATACAGAAAATGCAATACAGCAAAGGTCCCTGAACCAGAGTAACTCCTGAGTCTCACAGGAGTAACCCTACCAGTGGCTATTAACCTAACACTAGCCTTTGAGCAAGAGAGGACTTGGTTTTAAAAGGACAAGAAGCTGCTGTCTTGATGAAGCCCTGCTGAACATAATGAAGATTTCCTTTTTGCTATCATCTTCCATGTGTCCTAGTAAAACTACATGTGCATCCTCATGGTGCCTTCAAAGAGGAAAATTTCTATTCTTCTGTATTGGCAATCTTTACTTCATTTATATCAAACAAATTGAGTCTCCACCTCTTAAAGTACAAATGATCAAAATTTTAAAGAAATATCATTGCAAACCCCTTAATTTATTGCTTATGTATTAAAATACCCACATAAAAAAGACTGCATTATCATATTTGCATAATCTTCCAATCATTTTTAAATCCAGAAAATCAGACTGTATGCTTGTATATAATGACAGAGAATTAGGGTGAGGAATAGACCATAAGAAGAAGCAAATTCAAACCTGTTCATCTGGCTTCCAACATGGAGTCTCTTTTGCCACTGTAATTTGTCTCACAGCAAAACAAAAAAAAAGTGAATTTAAATGGTTCCAAACTTGCTCAAGCCTAGCCTGCATAGAAAGACCATTTTAAAATCAGGCTTCAACTCACAAACAGGAGTGACATAGCTTAGAATAAGCCAGGTTGTCAGTCATGAAACAGCTACAACCTACAGCGAGCCATGATGAGGTGAAGCATCAGCAGCTCCCCCTGGCCTGGAGATGTCATCTCTAGGTGTGCACTGGGGTACAGCAGGGAGCTGTAAATGGCAGTGCAGACAGCAGAGACACACTGTGCCATTCTGAGGGACAGCCCTGCTCTCCCACCGTGCACCAAGGGCACTGCAGTCAAATTCATTTGAACAGCTGCACAGAACTGTGCTCAGTACAGAACTGCACTTCACCTTTCTGCTATACCAGCAATAGGAAAACACCACAGATCCTATAAACAGGCTTGAGGAAAGTTACCACTGTTAAGTACCACGTTATCAAGTCCACTTCAAAATGCACCTATGCAAGACAGTGTGACACAGTGTGACACAGTGTGACAGCACTTTACTTCCAAACTTCCTGAAGCTTGCTTCCAAAGTTCTCCTATCATGAGGCAATGTAATGATAACAACCAAGTTTCAGAAGACAGCAGATAGATTATTAAATTAATCAGGCAGATGGAATCATGCACTTTTCCATTACAGTTTGTTTTGTTTGAAAGAAAACCAAGTAAAATAAATCCTTTAATATGTAAGGGAAGAACTTGTGAGTTTTCATGCAATGTTCTGTATCAAACCAAAGATCTGAAAGAACAGCAAGTACTAGCAGCTGTTTTAATAACACACCAGTAATTTAAAGTGAATAATTACTCAAACCAATATTTCAAGCTACCCTAAGAGCTAATGGTTTTTGTTGTACACATCACATCCTTTGTTTTGATATTACATGAACAAGTTGAGAAGGCACAGGTTCAAAAGGGTTGATATTTGATAGAAATATCAAACCAGCTGAGTATTGAGACAGGACAGCTCAATACAGATAGGTCAGCTCAGCGCTGCAAGTTCAGAGGTATGACCACGAGTGGAAGGCAGAAATAGGTAAGGTGAAAGTGTGAGCTTATTAGGACTTACAATTCCTAAAACTGTAATTCATGTTACCATTTTTTCCACAACTGTTCTGTGTGCCTCTGAACTGTTCTTATCTATGTCAGTGGGAAGAAGGTCAAAGATAGAGGACCTTAAATAGGTGTTAGTACCCTCTTTGAAAGCACTTTTGAAACAGCTTCAAAGGACCCCAATCCCAAGATCCACACAAACACTATTAAAAAAAAAAGACTAGCTGTAACTTGAGATGCTCAGATCAGTGAACAACCTGCTACATTCTCTTTTCTTTGTCAGAGTAAAGAAAAGGTTTCTTCATGATGAACAGAGTAAGCCAAAGATTCTCTCATTATTGTTACAAGAAATAATGCCAGCTCTCATTCCTCTCCACATCCTCAAGTAAACCCAACACAGGAGGCCCAAACCTTTAGCTCCTTTATAGAAAGCTTCAGAGAAGAGGTTAGGGCTAAACAAATGCCCCTCATGAATAAAAGGAAAGGTAAAGATGACTGTATTACAGTCAGACCTACAAAAGGCACCTTTTGAGTGAATTAATTTGCTAACACTTACTTTACCTGTGCCAGTAAACCCCTTGAGTGGAGGTTCTGTGTATGAAGTGGACTACTTATAAGCAGAGTGAAAGCATAAGCAAGAGAAAGAGAACTCAAGTACCCTTAAAAGCAAGACTTGTATGTGCAGAGGACATCAGTCTTGAATACCAACTGGATGAATAAATTTGCCAGCAGGTTAAGTGGCTTAGAAGATCATTAACAACTCTGCATTGTTCTTGGTTTTACAAGCAATATCTTTAAGTTATTTAAATTTACATCTTAAAAACTATTCAGAAAATGACACTGAGAAGTAAATTGTTTATATAACTGTAACTGCTGAATGAACTCCCTTCAGGAACTGCCTTTACCTTCTGGTGTTTAATGCTGACAGCACACGAATACTGGGTTGTAAATGTATCTCCTGTGCTCATTGGACATTACCTGCTTGCCTTCTTACAGGCTCTATGCACCTCTACAAGACCCAACTGACAAGACAGGAAGATGGACCTGGGAGACTGTGCCTAATGTAAGAGTACACTGAATATCCTCAGAATCTTTACATGGCACTGAGGCCAGCCAGCACAGACAGATGGCATCCAGACCATTAAGCTCCAACTCTCAGCTGGAGTGTTAACCTGGCTGTTAACATAATCCTCCCAGACTGTGGCTCAGGAAGATTGTTATCACACTTGGAAAGGGACAGATGCCCTGGGAAAAAACTGCATCAGGGATGGTTTTAACAGTTCTAGAGCAGATAAAGTTCAAGAACCCAAGAGCTTTTCCTATCATTATTTTATTTATACCTTCAAAGGACAGTCTAGTTGTACTTAACAACATGGACAAAACTGAAAACAGGGAATTAAATACTGAGAAGGCAAAAGGCACATCTAAGCAATCACTGCAAATACTGAGTTTGCTCAGGTCAGTGGTCATGACACACATACTCCATAAGATACAAAAGATGCAAGCTGCATTTGTCTGACAGGAGCAGCAAAATGTCACTGCTGTTCATTTGCTCTGCTAAAGCATGCTGTATGTATAACATGGAATTAACCAAATAAGATTTAGAAGAAAAAACCACCCCAACAGGTGAAGAAGGTTATTATTAAATTTGATGGTAATACCCGGTTAGTCAACACATACAGAAAGCTCACATTATCTACCAAGCATCAAACACAAATGTACCTATTACAGCACACTTCAAAAAGCAAAGCCCAAGATACAGCAATCTGCTAAATATCTACTGTGACTCAAAACAGCAGTAAACAAGAGAAAAACGAAATTTCTTTAAAGGAAGGTAGAACTGACTGATCAAAGTGCTGGCACTGGGAACAAGCCATCCGTTCAGGAAGGCACAGGTTCTCTCTGTGCCTTAACAACAGCAGGACAGGCCTTGGCCTTCCACTGCCTGGGCCCCAGCTTGGAGCTCTCACTGCTCAAGACCAAAGTAAGAAAATCACGAAGTACCTCAGCCTTCCTCACTTACTGGGTAACCAGGTCCCCATTCCCTTCCACACAGGGTTCACATTTTCCCTATTTTTCCTCCTATCACCGATGTATTTATATATTTTCTGGTTGCCCTCAATGTCCCCAGGCAGATTTAACTTTATCAAAGGCTTTGGCTTTCCTAACTTGAGCCCTACCAACTCAGACAATATCTGTTTTCCTCCCAGGCTACCTTACCCTCTGTAAAAATTTTAATCATTAAAGATGCATTACTTAATTAAAATCTGTTTTCAATCACCAGTCTTCAGCAGATGGCTTTCCATGTTCACTAATGCCCTATAAATACAGTTTTGTCCAACAAATACTTACTATCATTCTTAGCATGTTTAGCCTTGCCTTTTCACTGTTTTCAATGCTATCTGGAATAAAGATGCTCTTCAGTTAAAACAGCCTTAGCTTCTGTATCTGAAGTGACATGTCTGCTTTCTTTTGCAATTCTGATAAATGTACAGTGTCTTAAAGCTATATAAAAGTGATGCCAAGAAATCCCAAGAGGCTGATTTTCTTGGAATAATCTTAAGTCAAGTAAGCTTGATTCAAAATCCATCTTCATTCCCCCCTCATCTAAATCTCAGCTTGACAGAATGCTCCTTATTAGTTATTTAGGAGAGGCCAAACTCAAGCCTTGGGGTCAGCAACATAATCAATCATCAAGAAAAGAAGAGAAAATAAGCAGCAGCAGTCAGGCTCCCTCACAAATTTACAGCTACCACGGAAAAGGGAACAGGGAACAAGGAAATTCAACCTTTCATTTGTTCACAGTGCATCTGTAAACAGCACTACAAAACACTGAGGAGACTGACAGTGTTCTGTACTGGGGTACACAAGCCAGTCAGTCAAGAGTAGAAAACCTCACCACACAATGATTTAACACAGGCCTGTTTTACTCAGATCCTAAATCTCCCTAAGTGCAGTTAAAGAATACACCTTTCCAATAAAGCCCATTAAAAAAAACAAACTCCTCTACACCTTTGGTATTGCCTTTTCACCTTCCACTGTTTGCCACAGCCCCAGCAGTAACAAAACAGTACTGTCATGATTGTAATGTGAGAAAGGAAGTGCTGAAATGCTCCTAGTTAAAGTAAATTATATTTTTTTTAAAAACTCCCCATGGTCCCAGCTTCATCTCCACCTCAGTTCTGTTTACAGACCACAGTAAAGCACAACTGTGAACAACTCATGAAAAAAGTGTGTTTATTCCTAAATTGTATTTTTTATACTTCAATACTCATTAGAGCAAACTGTAAAACATCTTAACACCAGATTTTGGAAAAGAACAGTGCAAGAGGTGTTTACTGAATGTAAACAGTTCATAATTCCCCAGACAACCTAATTTTTCAAATGCTATTTCTACTTCATATAAATTTTTGATTAAAGTACCTAGACATTAAAAAAATCCTTATGATATTCTTAAAGCAGGTTTTCCAAAATATTACTTTCTGGCCAACAATTATTTCTCATAAAGAGATTGAGACTATCAGTGTTATATAAAGAGACACCACACAGGTAGGTCCAGCCCCTTACAGCCTCCTGCAGCTCAGGCTAGCTCCAAACTGCAGGCAGGTATCAGACAGTGCTTCCCAGCACCTCCATAAGTGTACCAGAACCTAAATGCCACGTGTGAACACACATCCCCTGAACTCTCCTAACACATTTGTTTCATTACATCATCCACCTTTGCATGTTTTTAATTTTTTTGCTTTCCAGAAGTCAGTTAATGAATTATTAAAAGAACTGAACTTTCCTCAGTTCAGGATCTGTGTCTTGTTTCCATCTGAAGAGTTTAAAATCAGTTACCCCCTCTTTAACATGTTACTTTATGAGAAGTCTACACAGGTACTTAGCACCATATAAGGCTACACAAAACAAATAATCTGTGTGAATTCATGAGAATGAAGAATAAAAACACATTTTCATAACTTCTGCTCTCTTTTGCCCTCACAGCACTTTTGTGTTAATAATTTGTCGTTGTTTCCCCTTTCAAGTATGCTTTAAAGAAGAAATAACACATTTCTGTACTCTAATGGCTTTTGCTCATTTACCTCATTCCACCTTCCTACCAAAAAATGAAAACACTTCAATCAAGAAAGCCTTTCACCTTTTCTGAGGATCTTCCTTTATTGAGATACTACTTTTTCAGAGGCCCTGTAAAAACCTGAGGCAGCATTTTTACTGTATTCCACCGCTTATTATCAACACACTGATTGTATTTAAAAAGTTATTCATCTTCCAAACAGGGCTGACATTTTCCCAAATGCTAGTATCTTACCAGCAATATGTTGCCCTAAATGAGAGTCCACATGTTAGTCCATGACTAGTTTTAAGTTCTGCTCAATTAGATTTTTTTGGATGCCTGCACAAAGAGGGTGCTTCACAAAAAACACTGTTTTTCAGGTTTCCACAAAAGAGTGGAAGCCTAATTTGCTGTTAAAGCAGAAAGCCTGAAAACACTGCAGTGAGAACCACAGATAAGTGAGTTACAAAACAGATCTTCTGGTACAGCAACATTTTGAAACCTTCTTGATACATTAAAGCGCCACAAAGCCACTTTGGAAGATGAAACTAGAAGAAGAAATCGTTGTCCAAACTTCAGCTATCCATGGAAAGCTCAACCCTGATTGCTTCTGAAGATGTGGCAAAAACCCAAGAGATAGTAATGCATATGAGTGAGAAAACTAAGCCCAAAACTGTCTAAAAGGAATTGTTACTTTCGATCAAAACCTTTGGTCTGTATCAGAAGACAGAGCTTTTCAAGTACATGAGCCACAAGGAACTTGGAAATAACTAGCTGATCCTAGAAGAGTAAATACTGTTTGAATTGAGCTTATTAAAAAAATAAAGGTTTTATTTTTGAGCCGTATGCTCATCTTCAAGCTTAGCAGAAACCCAAATTCTTTCCTTTGACAGAAACATTGATTTTACGGGCTGGACCAGCTCTTTACCAAACTTGATGGAAAAACAAAATTGCACTAACCACCAGAGGAAAATGTCATCCTTTTCAGTCTCTTTAAACTGTGCCTGAAGACTAACCTAGGTTTCATGGAAAGCAGTTTTTCAGCTTCTTTGAAAGTATCTCGAAACTGGTGACCATAAGAAACAAACACACTGTCCCCACTGTCATCAGTTCAGGTTTATCTTGTCCCACAGACACTTGTGGGATAGAAACTTCTCTGCCTACAGCAGTTCTCTGGGCTCAATACATCACTCTTACCACTTCTGCATGACTGGGCACTGAGCAGGGAACATCTCCCACATTTCCATCGATGCAGACCTTCTGAAACAAGTGCAAACTGGAAGGAGTTCAAGAATGCACTTTACAGAGCTATGCATCTTTCTTCTGCCTATTCAGTGCCCCATCACCATCCCTCACTTCTCAAGGGAAGTGCATTCAGGATCATGTATAAAAAACACTTTTGAGGACATCTGTACTTACTCCCCACACACCTTCAGCCCAGAACATTTCACTGATTCAGCTTTTGTGCTCAGAAGCCCCTAAATGGTTATATATGAACGTTTGATTGTAGGTATGTGCAGTCAAGAGGACAGGAGTAGAGTTGAGAGCAAAGAAACAAGCTTTAGCTGCAGATCTTCAGTCAAGTTCTTCAAAGCTGTATACAACAAATAAACATTATGAAGAAGCAATGTAGGCTAACAAATGTTGCCACTAACTGAGCAAAAGAGTGGACCTCTCTTGGTTACCAAATTCAAAATATTAGTAATGTACTGACCTCCTGTATCAATGGCTCTGATTACTCATGAAAAGCATTTCGGAGGAAAGAAATAACTTTTCATTAACACTTTCCCCTTACTTCTAGAGGCAGTTCTTTTGTTCCTGTCATCCTTTGGAAACCTGTCTTCCCTGGTGCTACACCTTAGCTGCTGCACGAGTGCTGTTACTGCTGTTGTCCTGCTGCCTCTGCAAATCAGGACTTGAAGATTTACTCACCTGTTTGAATGGAATAAGAAACAAAACCCAGCACTTGACCAAGAAACAGATTTGGGGAAATGAGCAAACAAGGACATTTAACAGAGGCAATTCTCCTACACCGGAATAAAAATCCTCAAGCAATATAAATTCGATTTTTTGCTGTTTAGAATAATATTCTATTCACTGTCAGACCTGAATTGCCTTTCCCTATTATGGTTTTCTCACAAAAAATCTGAGCTACACATCCTAAATCCTAAAGGAGAATCAGGGGTTAAGTCAAGCTAAGGGAAAAAAAATCCAGCCTTTTCAAGTTGCACGAAAGAAGTGACAGGAAAGTTTAAAAAGTTAGAACTAACTTTCCCACACAGACAAATGAACCAAAAAAACCCAAACCCCCACAAAACAAAGAATGTATTTAGCCCAAACAGAATCCCAGGATCCTTAAAACATGTTTCATCTCTTGAGCAAGAAAAATAATTTCACAAGGAACAGATAAACCAAATAAAACCAAGGAATTCTGAAGGGGAAGAAGAAACTGCTACAATCAGTTGGACCAGATACAGCTTCAAGATAAATAACAAAAGGCTACCAAGGACTTTGCTCCTCAGCATTAAGCCCGGTTGTTACTGTAATGCAAATGAACTGTCAACATCCTCGCCAGCGCAGTTGGAAAGGTTTATCCTCACAGTCACATGCATTTCTGTTCTTCCAGCTGCTGGCTAGGCCTCCAGCATGGAATTTGCAATCCAGGACACAGAAATGTGAGACTGTGACAAGATGAGCTTTGTGAAGAAGTATGAATCAAAAGACAACTTTAAACTTACAGAAAACAAATATGAAATACTGCTGTATTTCATTCTATAATAATGAACTGTGTTAGAGATGCCAAATAAAGAAATACTAATATGTTCTGGCACTGCAGCCTAATGAATAGAAATAGAAAGCATAAGATTCCAAGCTTTGCAAGAGCTCGAATCAGGAAAGCAAAGAAAAATGTCTTGTATAGAGAAGCTGCTCAAGTTTATAAAAGAAATGGGTATGCACAGAGAGAAGCTACAACACTGCAGCTGCAGTGCTTGCACTGTGCATACACAGCAGCAATGCAGGCTGAACTGACAGACTGGCCAAGGCTCACCCAAATGTGTAATCCTCGGGACAGGAATGAGAGCTGTGTATCACCACAAAAGGACTTGAAATGAAACAAACCCACAGTGGGCCCTCATGCAATAAAGCTTTCTGGTTGATTTCTGGATCAGCTTCAGCTGGAATCTACTTGCACAAAAACTTTATTTACAGCAAATACAAAAGATGGATGCAGAAGTCAATTATTCTCCCTCAGACAAAACCCTGTAGTCACAATCCAGTAAATCCCACAGAATACAAGAACAACAGGGAAATGAAAACAAAACAAACAGCCCAAACCCAAAAAGTTTGGCAGGAGTTTTCAGTCCTGTAAAAGGCAGGAAGGTATAAACATAACAAGCAAACTAAGACCCTTATTCACTTTCAGGAAATGCTTTTTACATTTAGCTTCGCTCCAAGTGAAAATCAGGTTCCCTAGCCCTATGTGAAAAATCAACTGTTATAAAATGGCACTTAATAAAGCACACTTAGTGTAAACCAAGTGCAGGCTTCATGTAAACCTTCATTTTGTCTTCAGTATGACATGCTTCAACAAAATAAAACAGGATAAACTGATTGTCTTGGAGTGAATTAAGCAAAACAAAGGAGTATCAAGTCTTCAATTTTACAAATCAATAGTTTAACCATTTAATAAAATATTTATAACTATCTTTTTAAATTTCTAAACAGTCCAACAAGTTTCTATCACAGTCAAAATCTCTAACTTCCCCACAACTAATGAAAAAAAATCTTACAAGGCTTTAAAAACACATACAGAGCATATTTTTCATTTTAACAACAACATTTCTATTTAAATAATGAATGACATACAGAAAACTAGAAATGAAATTATTGCTGAAGGCAGAGTAGCAAATTCAGACATTTTACAGCATTCCTGCTTCTCACAAGAGTTGACTTCCTCTTTAAAAACTCTTCCCACAGGTGAGATTACAGACGCCTGAAGAGACAGACCAACAGATATTGGTGTCTACAGGGTAACACATACTGCTCTTACCAGTTTGGATATGAAATACAGGTGAGCTTAAATGTAGATAGGAAAATGGTTAATTGAAAAAAAACAAGTATCAGTGGTCAGAAGACAAATACCTATTTTTCCTATAGCAAAATGAAAGAATTTATTTTCCCTTGCTAGTTACAGCATGACCATATAAGACTCATCTGTGAAGATTAAATTAGTGCAAGACAAAAGAATGCATCACAATCTGAACAAACAAATGCATTTCACTTAGCAAAAAAAGAAACACATTTTTACCACAAACTACATTTTCAGCAGACTGCTGACAAAGCAGAAGTTGTGTAGTGGCTTAAAGGCTGCGTTCTTTCCAGCCTATCAAGTGCCTAGATATACACAAAATAATGTGAGCAGTCAACTGCTTGCGCAGAGTTCTTAAAATCTTCCCTTCTGTGGTTTGTAACTATCATTTTCTGAAAATTACTTGCTCAGTTACGTTTTTATTATTATAGTCTAAACACTGTTCTGGTTACTGTTATAAAAAAAGACAAGTACCAGTGACTGCTCCACAGGCTTCAAAATAGAGCAGTTTACAAGCATTACCCACATAACAAATGAAGACTTAACATTCAAAGCATAAAATTTATCTTGCTATGACTTTATGAGAACATGACAGTCTAGATAATGTCACTGGCAAAGAATGCTTAAAACTGTGATAAACTTGGTCTATTCAAGTTTAGAATAATAACTGGGGGGGTTTATATTGTATCTTTTCAGAAGAGTTAGAGCAATTTATACTCAGGAGACCACAAGTGAACAGAAAGAGTAAAGCACAAAGAAGATCAGAGTCAGTCACAAGGCAGAAACACCAAATTCCAAGAATATGAGTAAATAATGAATTTTGAAGGGTTCTCCTGTAGAGAGACAGATTTTGGGGTCACTAATTCAGATGAAGCTGTGCCTCATTTCATGGCATTCAGCCTCCCTCCTGAAAAAAGATACAAACACAATGTAGGAAAACTAGCCTGGAAAGTTTTCCCTTCTACATCTAGGGAACAACAGCCACAAGCAGTTCCCTCACTACCTTTCAGTAGTTTGCACCTTACTCACAGTACAGAGACAGACTCTCTCAGCCATCTCTTGGTTCCTCATTCTGAATGAAGCAGTCTGATTCTCAGTTCATTGAGAGAACCTCTGTCCAGAAAACAACAGGAGAGCATGTGGCAAAGCACAGCAGGACTGCCTTGTGCTCACAAAGTGGGCAGCCTGGCAGCCACAGCAGAAGCCAAAGGTGTCTCTGCCTGTGCCCGGTTCCTACAGCTGCAGCCATACCTGGGATCTGAACGGGTCTGCAACGAGGGAGGGCCTAAGAACAGCACCAGATGGGCTCCAAGCAAGTTATCACATAAAACCTAATGACTGACATAACCCCATGTGCTTCCAGATCTTCCCAGAAGGACAAGGCAGCCAGAACACCCTACTGAATTTCCCAGACTGAGCAGCACCAGGCACAGTGGTGGAGCTCTCATCCAGAGAGACACTCACACCCAGACCTTCTGTGGAATCCATGGCTTTCCTGGCTCTGCCATCAGTTTTGTGTTTATAACCACTGCAAACTCAACCAGAATAACATTTGTTGAGAGTGCATTTTTTTTTTTAAAGAGAGACACCACATAGTAACAAACAAAGGAAAAGCCTGGAAACACTTAGCAGTGCCCACTTAAGAGTTCCTCATCTCCTTTTGCAAAAAAACCAAAAAAAAACCAAACAAAAAAAACAAAACAAACAAAAAAAAACCCCAAAAATTATTCTAATCCTAAAACAGGGCAAATTTCTACCTAAGTAAGCTCCAAGTTCTCTCCACAGACCCAGGAATATGTGGTACTTCTGACAGCCTTTGGTAAAAGGCTGCAGGAAGCGCAGAGTGGAACAGCTGCTGTGTTCCACTCCAGTGGCAGCTACATTTCAGTGGTGGATTAAGTGGCCCAGAACCGTTTTTACCTAACTCACAGGGGTACAGTGAAGGCTGTTCATAAAGCCATGCAAGAATGGGACATACTCAATATCTTGGTACACTCGAGCACAGTCATGCTGGGTACAACACTGCAAGACACAGAACTTGAAAACTCTACAGTTACAAATGATTGTCTCTGTCCTGCTGTTATACTGCAATGTATTATTATTTGCATTTTAATGTTCTTGCATACACCTTCAGGGCAGGAATCCTATTATCTGAACTATCTCTACCATCATGTAATTCTACAGCGCTTTATAAAACATAATAGTGAAAAGCAACCACATACACTATACACCAACTCCTTATCATCCTCCCTCTAAATTACAGTACAAAGATGGATTCGGTAGTAATGAGGACACTCAACTAAGAAGTTTCCCTAGATAATTTTGTTTGGAGTTTCATTGTACATTAAAGATTTAGGGAATAACAAATCTATATTTAAACAAGTGTGCCTGAAGCTTTCTCACAGGTCAGACGGCTCAGCAAAATAAAGCAGCAAGTACATGTGCAGTCACTAACACCTACACCCTTTCTGGTAACAATTTTCACTGGGAAAGCGATGAACACAAAAATCAAAACACTTTTCTTCCATGGGGCAATTCTTCAATTAAAGCTTTTTTTTGCTAAAAGAATATACAAACTAGAAAGATTAGAATGGAGAGAATGCCTCAGACTAACACCTTCTTAGCTATAATCACAAATAATTGCCTCTTCTTATACTAATGAGCAAAGCAAAATGGAAAGTAATTTAGACAATTCATTCAGGGTAATAGCTTTGTGAGCTAATATTACTGCCGAGAGATCCATTCTCAATTTCCTTGAGTACAATAACAGAGCAGCACCAAGTTTTTCACTTCAGGGAGCTTTTCTATCCTATGTAAATATAAACAGAAATCCCATTATCTATTGATAAAAACAAAAAAGTGAGTTAAATAAAGTTTCACGTGTTATACTTTCATATAACAGCCATCAGCTCCTTGGATCACAAGTGTAAATAAAACACTTCACTTACTGAAATCAATGAGAAACCTTCCGAATCCTTGCCTTTGGTATTGGGGCATGATCATTATGCAGGAGACATTGTACTTCTGCTGGCAAAGCTTTTCCTGTGGGAAGGAGAAACAGATCAAGTATGTCAAAGCACTGCTGAAGTGGGCAATTGCCTGCACCTGCTACTGTCCTTGTAAAATATCCCAATAAGGTGAACAGATGCACGGGTTCAGTACCAAAGTCAAATAATTCCACATTAATGTCTAATTTTAAGAAAGAAGTATCAAACATAACCTTCAGAATATTTTTAATTAGTTAACCACTTGACATCTTAAAAATGAAATACATTGGCTGAACAGCATAATGAAGTTTAAATGCAGTAAAGGAGAAAGACAGTAAGAAGAGGAAAATATTTTCATGCTTCACTGACCATTCTCTCAAGGATATGAAAGTGGAATACAAAATCCAAACACATGGTGAAATTGTATTTTTCTGTAATAGCCATACTAAGTGCCTGCAGGTTTTCACCTTTTTTTTTTGTCTTTTCTCTGACTATGTGGTCAGGGTGCAGGGGAGGAACCCCATATGTGCAGAACTAAGAAGTTATACTTGAAGTATATTAGGTTTTTCAAAACTAGATGCTTATCACCAGAGATAATCAAGACAGAATGCTCAGAAACAAAAGCTTTCACACAGAATGAAGTCATATACAGGCAATGGGGACAAATACTACACTGATTGTTTAAGACAACAGAAGCTAAGATTAGGAAGCTGCTATAACTACAGAAATTTAAATGATTACCCCCCAAAAATCAGCAATAGGCAGTTCTGAGGGAGCCCAAAGCAACCAGAAATATCCAGGTCAGTATAAGTGACAAGGAGCTGTGATAATCATATATACAGCTTAAGACACAAGGTATCATTTCAGCCTCCACACAAGATGGCACTAGACCAGTGCTGACATGACAGGATCACATACCAGTGCATTCATTCCCAAACACTCCATCAGATACCCAAGCCATGCTTCACAAGGTTTCTTAGTTTCTACAATATAGTTAAATATTTTCTCTGTACAGGCTTCTCAAACTCTCAAGACTGCCAGTAGACTTCTTACTGCTAGTAAGAAGCCCACATGCTGGCAAAATGTTTATAACCAGGTTAGAAACACCAGAGCATTTCTGCCAGCAAGAGCACACACACAAGTTCTTTCAAAAAAAAAAAAGGAGGGGGGGGGAGACATAGACAGATGACATGCAATGATTTGAGATGAAGATTTTTCTGTAAGTTTAGGTGCTGATAATATTTGCGATCATCAGATCACATGGAAATCAACACAGACTGGCCAAAAGCATCAGGGGTGGAATGGAAGAAGAAAATGTATCCACTGTTTGAGGGACGGTGTGCTAACAACATCCTTCACTCTGCCACCCAAGTAAAGGCAGGACATGGAGATCCATGTGGCAGCAAGGACACAAGGGTTATTCATGTGTTGGAAAGCATGGAAGTGCCTGAGAATAGCCACACAGGAATTAGAGCTGCTCCCCCAAAGAGGCAGCAGGACTCAATCACCCAACTCCAGTGCACCTACCGGTGCACATGGCATGGTCAGCAAACAAGAGTCAGTGAAGCCACTGTACAGCAGGAAAACTGGGACATGGTTGCCATCACAGAGCCATGGGGGGATCACTCACACAACTGCAGTGCTGGAATGGATGGCCATAAACCCTTCAGAAGAGATAGGTGAGGCAGAAGAGGCAGTGGGGTAGCCTTGCACGTTAAGGAGTGTCTTAATCACAGTGCTGGCAGAGTTGAGTGTTTCTGAGGAAGAATCAGAAGGAAGGGAGACAGGCAGATATCCTGGTGGGAGTCTGCTAAAGACCACTCAACCACGATGAAGAGGCAGATGAATTATTCTGTAAGCAGCTGGGATTAGTCTCATGATCACTAGCCCTTGCTCTTGAGGGGGACTTCAATTTACCAGATGTCTGCTAGAAATACAACACAGTAGAGAGGATGCAGACTAGGAGGTTCATGGAGTGTGGAATAAAACTTCCTGATATAGCTGGTGGGTGAGCCAAGAAGGGAAGGTACACAGCTGAACCTGCTGCTTGTGAACAGAGGACTGGGGGTGGTGTGATGACTAGAGGTCGTCTTGGGCACAGTGATCATGAAAATAAAGCTTCTGTTTCTTGAAGAAATAATGACGGGGGGGTCAATAGATCTGCTACCATGGACCCCACAGGGCAGACTTTGGCCTGTCTAGGACGTTGGTTGAGAAAGTCCCTTTCATCCCTAGGATGCAGTTCTGCAAGGCAAGTGGGTCCACAAAGGCTAGATGTGCTTAGAGAAGAAAACTTTAAAAGAGACGAGAGCCAACCATCCCCATGTGCTTCCAGATGAGCATGCAGAGACCACCTGACTGGCTGAACACAGATCTTTGTCTCAAGATCAGGGAAAATGAGTCTATCACCTTCGGAAGAAGAGACAGGCAACAGGAGGACTTCAAGGGTTTTGTAAGCTTTTGCAGGGAGAGTACTAGAAGGGGCAAAGCACACCTAGAATGCAAACTGGCCACTGGCACACAAGCCAAGAAAATTTGTTGTTATTCTATATCACCTACATAACCACTGGAGGTGGAAGCAAGGAATTCTTACTTCCAAGAAGGGGCCATGGCTTCAGGTGGAGGTACAAGAGAGTGTGCAGACAGTCCACAGACATTTTTGTACTTTTACAGAGGAGTGGGTGGCCAGCAGTGCAATGCTGCTGATCCTGACTGGAGGGTTGTCCACTTTTTTAGTTCACTGACTCGGGCTTGGGGGAAAACAATGTAGGGGGAGCAGTAGGTCACCTCTGAAGCAGTGAGCATCTTGCATGTAATCACCCTCTTTTATACACTGATGTTATTAGTATTGTTGCTGTTACTGTTAATTTTCTTATCTCATTGCTATTTTCAGTAAATTGTTATCCCAACCCATAACCTCTGCATTTTGCCTCTCTCTGTCACCAGAGGGATTGGGGAGCATGGGGCTTAATTTCCAGCTGGGCTTAAACCACAACAATATGGAAAAGTCTGAAGTATTTGACGCCTTCTTTGCCTCAGTCTAACAGCAAGACCAGCTGTACTCAGGGTACCCAGCTCTCTGAGCTGGAAGACAGAATGAAGCCCCTGTGATCCACAAGAAAATGCTAATTGACCTGTCATGCCACTTACATCATCTGCAAGTCCACAGAGCCCAAGGAAACTGCTGGAAGAGCTCACTGAGCCACACTCCACCATTTACCAGCAGTCCTGGTTAACCATAAAGGCCCCAGTTGACTGGAGGTTAGCAATTGTGGAACAAATAACAAGTGGCAGAAAGAGGATCTGGGGAACTACAGGTCTGTGAACCTGACCTCTTGTGCCAGGGGAAGGTCACAGAGCAGATCATTTTGACTGCTGTCACACAGCACATGCAGGATAACCAGGGAAACAGGTCCAGCCAGCTTGGTTCTATGAAAGGCAGATGCTACCTGATTAACCTGATCTCCTTCTATGACTGGGTTACCCACTTGGAGGAGGAAGGAAAGGCTGAGATATGTTCTACTTGGGCTGAGGATATGTTCTATTTCTCCTATCTCCAGTAAGAAAAAATAGCCTCGAGTTGCACCAAGGGAGGGTCAGACTGGATGTAAGGAAAACTTTCTTCACTGAGAGGGTTATGAAGCACTGGAACAGGCTGCTCATGGAAGTGGTGGAATCACCATCTCTGGAAATGTTCAGGATACCTGTAAATTGGCACCTGGGAACACTGTTCAGCAGCAACCATGGCAATGCTGGACTTGATGATCCCAAAGGTATTTTCCAACATTAAACATTCTATGATAAGGAACAAAAATCAAGAGACTCGCCTTAAGCTGCAACACCTTAAATGGAGAAAATGGAGAAAATACTTGTCTAAATAAGAGCTGATGTGTTTGTCACCAGAAGTTCTGACTGACATTAAAGACAGATTAAATTGTGCCTACATGTCTCACTTTAATTCCAGCAAGGCTCACCTCTCAGAAGGATGTGGCAGACATCCAAGAGATCACTGTATAATAAGCAGGTACTCTGACAAGGCTTTTGGGCTTCTCCTAACTACAGGTTCCCACAAAACACTTATTCAAGAAAGGAAATATATACTCATTAGGAGGTAGCAATACTAGGATCAGGAAGTAGTGAAGTTCTGAGAAACTGTACCTATTCAACACACCCCTTAGGGGCAAATTATGGACAGTAATGGAAGCTTTTCCCATGGCAGGCACTTCTGACTATAGTTCATTTTTCTTGGTCATCTTTGCCAAGATAGTCCACTCAAGTATTATTTTTGTCAATAGCAGCCATCTATTACTTGAAAATCAGCCACAACTAACACATCCACTCTAAAGAAGGCAGGCCCCATGATGCTGGGCAATGCCTTCTTACATGGGAGCAGCAAATAACTGCATTAGATCAGACTGCACACAAGAGAGCAACATCGCTGCCATTTACATCTAAATAGCCAGCTGGAACTGCCAGCAGCCAAGCCATGAAAACACATCAACATTCCAAGTACCTGCAACTTTTACAAGTTAGACTTGGCATACTAATGCAAAAATGTTGGGGAAGGAAAAAGATTTAAATATTCAACTCTGAAACCACAACAAATTCTGGAAACAAAACAAATGAAGAAACAAAAGCCCCAAACAAGAAAAAGCCCACCTCCATCCATGTGGCTGAACGAATTTGCATCAGTCAAAGGCAAGAAAGTACAATGTACTTGAGACAATGCACATAACATTCAAAATTTACAGAGAGGCTTTCAAGCTTATGAGGGTTTTTTTCAACTTTTGCTTTTTTTCTTTGCTGTTAGCAGAAGTATTAAGGAGAACAGCACACTACAAATATTAAATAAACCCACTTTTAAATTTTTTACCTTAGAGAAATATCCAACTAAATGGCAGCCTTTCTCATCATTTTTTGTAAGGACATAGAAGAGGAATGGTTCAACATCATAATACAACGTTTTGTGGTCCAGGAAGAGCTTAGCTAACAAACAAAGATTCTGACAATAAATTTTGCTCACATTTCCATCAACCTAGAAAAGCAAGACAGATGCAGTTATTTCCATGACACCAACAAGTTAGAACAAAACAACTTACTGAATCAATCATATCCTAGAAGGAAACATGAACAGCATGGTGTTACAAGAAACAAACAAACAGAACACATCAAGGTTCAGAAGAGAAATGCCCCAATTTCTTCTTAAATAAGAAAGCTCCAGTTAGTGCTAATTACTTTGCATTTTTAAGTAACCTCTGAGTGTCTGGATTTATTAAACAAAGTAACTTCACCTTTTAATTGTTCAAGACAGACTTACCTTTTTCACTTTATTCCTGGAATGAAAATGAATGACTGGCAGATAACAAAAATTCCCCAGTTAAAACTGCATTAAATTGTGGTTTGCTAGAAGGTAATGGAGTACAACAACTTTTGAAAAGACCCCAAACAAAGAAGTGTATTATGTTGAATTCTTAAGGTGTAAGGCCAATAAATGAGTAGCAAATTACGTATCAATCACATCAACGTTTTGGATAAATTAGACAAGACAAAATTTCCATGCCAGGCTAAAACGCTATTGATCGAGAGAGGTGAATTTCCTGGCTAAATACAACAATTAGTCTAGGTATATTATGAGTGTAAAGAGTCAAGCTGTGATTCAGACAGCTACAGAAAAGCCAGACACAAATGCAGATTTCCTAGATCAATTAGGTACTTCCTGAAAGGCTCAGTCAAAGGCAACACATTTTTGAAATAAACTTAATAGAGAGGTTTGCTTGTACTGATTTTTTTGGTAATGACCGTAGCTGTATTTCATTCAGAGAGAGACATGATAGGAAGTGTGCAGAAAAATGAGCCATTTTCTGTTCTAATTTGTTTTGAGTAAGAATCCTAGTTACAAATCTAAGCAAAACCCATCCTTTTGGATATATTCAGGGATTTTAAGGGAACATCAGTAGTAGAGCTACATTAAGTGGATTGAAGAAAAAACATCCAATGGATGGAGCTACTCCTCCTAAAGGCTTCAGGATAAACTTGCACACAGTTACTAGGAGTCTATCAAATACATCAAGCTCTCTTTCAGTACTCCATTGTCCAGATGCTTTTTATTACTTTTCACACTTATTTGCAAATGAAATGTGAACTTTAAGTAAGCAGAAATGACCACTGGGTAAGCCATAAGCCTGAAAATGCAAATTATGTGAGCTGTCTTTTTCAGTAAGAACATTTGTATAGAAATATAAAAAACTTCTTAAATTTCAGGCAAACACAGCTTGTTCATCAGTTTTAAATGTGAGAGCAGGGAAAAAAGAGGGACAGCAAGCTCTAAAGGAAGCATCTGTCAGAAGTTGCTTGGCTACAGCATAGTAGTAAGCTATGTCAAAGTCTGCTCTCAAATCTGTCAAAGTCATGCTCTGGGCAGAGGTACATAAATCACAAAATGCCAAATTTATTTCCATTTCTCTCAAAAACACAAAGCATGATGGAAACCACAAACTCTTCATTCTACTTAAAAGAAAATGACTGCACAGAATTCTGGAAAAGATCTGTGAAGAAGGACATCAACAAATGACTAAGTTTCTACACCAATCAGTGACAACTGACATTAACCTTTGAAATAAAAAGACCCAAACCAACTACATTTATTTCAGAAGGCTTAAGCCCTTACTGAAACATCCAAAATAGACAAAGGGAATAAAAGCAGTGGAGAAAGAGTTGGGACATGGCTTTCACAATATTTTGTGAATAATGGCAATGACCAAGCACAGAAGACATTTATACAATTTGAAAACACAAGTTTGAAGAAGAATATGACATCTGCAATTAAGGACAAATTATACATCTCAATAATACTGTTGAGAAAAGAAGTCCTAGTAACCCCACCAGTCTTTTCTATTATTACTACCTGTAAGAATGGTTGAGGAACTGGAATGTGAACGTTAAGGCATGGTTTTAGTAACTGCAGGTATGCTATTAGAAACACAGAATTCTCTTGCCCAGGATATCCATAAAATCTCACACTTAAAAAAGTCATCTCCCAAAAGAATAGCATAGATTAATGGAATCCAAAATTGAGGTTGTGAGATTTTTATATTTCAGGGCAAGTTTCTCAAACGTGCAAAAAGAAGGCAAAAGCACTCAGGAGCTACATTTGTGATTTTAGAACACACGAGAAGTTGCTTTACTTGCTTTTATACTTTGGGAGCACCTACATTAGGATTAGTCTTCTCCCTACACCCCAGACACTCAAGCAGCCAGAAATGAATGGGTGTCAAGGGGTACTTGTGCTGGGAAGGGAAAGGCAAACCAATCCAAGATGAGAACTGCAAAGGAAGCCCCAAGATTCATCCTAGTCAAGTATCTTAAAGAGCTTGACCAAGACATGAAGTACAAGTAAAGTACAAATCACAAAAGAACATGGCAGGGTAGAACAGAATTGGGAAAATGGCTTTGTGTTTGCAGTACAAGGAGAATCTCAACTCAGTTTTGCAGTATAAGAATCTGCAAGGAAGTATTTAAGCATGTTTAAGTTTTCACTAGTTCTACAGCTGGTCTGTAACATCTACAAACTGGTTATTTTCCAAAAACTTAAACTTTTGATACACCTACCTCAAATACTGAAAGGTCATTTCTTCTGTAGATTTCATTGGCTGGAGGATGAAACCAGCCACATTTCTCTGAGTGCCTTAACAAGATGTTTTTACTTTTCATGTATTTAAGACAGAATTCACACAGGTAAAGCTTTGGTAATCTGCAGGAAAATTAAGAATTTTTACACAAAAAGTTCATTACATTCTGTAAATAAAGTTACCACAAATTAAAAACCCTTTCCATTCAAATATAAGGTACCATACATAAATGCTGCTAAAGCATAACTACATAAGTAAATCCAAAATTATAGAATTTTATATGATTACAGAATGAATAAACATTCACACACTATCATCAGAAAAGGAAAATAAGAAACAATCAGCTTCAATCAATCACTCAATAACAGTGAACATAATTCAATAGACATTGTGCTGTGGTCAGTTTGTTGTCCAGCCTCTGGCAGTTCTCAGTTACTTCCCCCTTCCCACACTCCACCTTAGCTTTTGCTGTGGGCTCCATCAAAGTAAGCACAAAGGAATAATACTTCAAATTTCATCTTTCTTATTCCTGATAAATATAAAGGATGCACAAAGCAGGATACAAGGGATCTCCTTCCCTTTAATTTTCCTCATTTTCATCTGGAGAAGGCTCAGAGACAACTTTGCTTCCCCTTATCCTCCAAATATTTGGGCAAGGCAGCAAACTCTAGTAGGATTGTACCCCTCATCTCCACCTAAACTATCACTCTGCTACAGAGGCCAACCCAGAGAGTTCACATACAGACAAAACATCTCCACAGCACAGGGAGGATCCACTTCAGACTACACACAGGTAACCCACGTGCCCTGTGATCTACATTCCATCATAAACCATTCCCTTTGATAACTTTTACAGCTACTTACCTTCAGTTTTAAATTACTGAAGCAGTGGAAGACTGCTCTAGAAATGAATTACTCTGCAAAGTTTTAGAGCAGAGGACAATCTTTATCTGCTCTGAAGTTACTAGCACATCCTAGGATTACAGACATCGTCTGCACTATTCCAGGACCCTAAGGAAGTTCATCAACATCACAAATAATTTGAGCTATTTGTTCAATGATGTAATTCCACTGCACTCAGCTGAGAGCCACAATGCCTCCTACAGTGTCAACCCACTCTAGGCTCACACTAATAATTAGCCATCATTATGTTTCTATGTGGGATTAATTTACTTGATGGAATAGGTAACTCATCCTTTCACAATATATATAAATTGAGGGAACAAAAAGCAAAACTGAAATAAAAACCTGACACTATAAAAGCAGTTGTAATAATAGGATATGGAAACGTTCTCTACACTTTTTCAGCCCTTGATTTATATATGCTGGGTACATGCATGTCCTCATCCCCACCACACAAACAAAAGGCAGTTTAGACTAACACCATGTCACAGCATTTTGGAACAGATCATGTTGCATGCTGTAGTAGTACAGCTTGACAAACATACAGTTCTGAATATCTTCCAGTGTGCCATAGAGACAATGAATTAATCAAACATTTATTTCCAGCACACACAAAACTCAGCAGAGATCTGCTGAGCACGTGTACCAATCCATGCTCTCTGCCTGACTCCAAGGTGCACCTTTGCAAAGATGGCCAGAAATGAGATGCTGCTGCCACAACTTGTTCACTTTGACTTTATTTATTTAGCATGACATCTCCCCTGATCCTTAGAAAAAAGGAGCTTAACAAATGCTGGACCAAAACCAAGAGTAATTTGTCTAAAGGGCCAGAAGTTGGATATACTTCACTGCAATGGTGTAAGAAAACAAACAAACAAACAAAAACCAACAAACAACAATAACAAAAAACCAACCCAGACAAAACCAAACAAATAAATGAAAACAAAACCAACAAAACCAAACCACAAAAATAAACCTCAAACAAAACCACACCAAGTCACATTGCACGGTGACATTTATACAGGACTAGAAAAAAGACTTTTACTACATCTTTGATTTAGAACTAGCTAAAAAGAATGACGAATCCTTGTTCTCAGTTATAATTACAAAAGTGTATTTACTTTTAAAAGCTTCAAGTTATAAACAGTTACAAAAGAATAAAAAACAAGTTGTAATGTTCACATCAGAAAAAAGCCAACCACGTATGACAATCTTGACAACTTGCTACCTTGCATATTCCTGTGGGTAAGGTGAAGAGTACCAGGTCTGGATCTCATATTTTCCAAACTCAATCACTGAAGGGTATCGCCCACTTGTTTCACCAGTGTTTTTACATCCAATTTTCTGTCAGGTGCAATTAAAAAAAAAAGTTTTAGTTATAGAAAAGCAGAAGAAACTTGAGCTTTATATAACCAATTTCACCCACTAAAAGCATGAGAAACCTGAAGTATCCAAATCAGTTGCTGAAGCTCTTTAAATCTTGACAGAGGACAGAGTTTGCAAACACAATATACAAACAGCAAAAGCCCAGCCAAAGATGAGGCACAACAGTCTCAAAGTTCTATTCTCCCACAGCACCTAGTGTGATGACATCTCTATAATTCTGATGCAAACTCAAAGCTATCCTTTTGTCAAAACAATGAGAGAAAAGGTATCAGCACAACCCTTCAGGAGTAACTGGAATTTACCTCGAAGAGTCAAGAATATGCTAACACATTGATTTCAGCTATAATACTGCATTTAAGCTGATCAGAAAATGACTGCTAGGCTCCAAAGGGCTGGCAAAATATAAAAGAGTAAGAAAGGTGGGGGAAAAGAAGCAATTTCAATGCTTTCAATTTTAGAAACCTTACCACCTAACATTTTTAGGGACTAGATATGAAAGACAGAGAAAGCAAGTAGTGAGAACTCTTTCCATGAGGAATCAGAAGTGCAAGCTAATAATGAAACTGAATCTTTAAACTCAATTTGAATTTGTTCGTTAACACACTCTGAGTGAAGACTGTAAAAAAGTCACTGTGTAATATTAGTTCTTATAAACCTGAAAAAAACTTAAGTGACTTCCATTACTGAAAAAAGTACAATACACAGCCATTTATGGAACTGTTTTAAGAAAGCAGCAATTGAAACATCAGATTCACCCACCTTCTAACCCAGGTTCTGAAAGACACTGGTTTCTCATTTCACAGACACAGAAAAGTAAAAGTCTGGTTCATTAGTCTGATTCAGCTCAAATGTTATCACTCCTAGATAAAGTCTACAGTATTTAAACTCAAAGTGTGGTAATTCATCAGGTAAAATGAATTTATGGACTCACTAAGCCTGGTTTTCTACACAAGCAGTGTTTGCTGGGACTGACTTAGCTTTTCAGAATACCTGCTTTATTCACAGAGGAAAGTCATTAGGCACATCCTTACTGACCAACATCCTCTCAGGCCTGACCAGGATGTCAGCCACTTTTAAACTCCATGTTTGATCCTGTAGTCCTGTGTCCAAAATGCACAAGTATATCTTTCAAAATCTATCTTAAGTGTCACTGATCATCTGATCCATTCCAGCATGATGCCCTGTCTCCTATCTGTATATACAAAGTCTCCCAAATAAAATTCACATTAGATTCACATGCATTAGATTAAAAGGAATATATTAGAAATGAATATGACAAGACTGAAAATTCACTCAGTTTTTATTTACAGAAATAACTATATTTTGTGCAACATGATTCTTACCTCCAGGGAAAGTTCTCGGGCCTGCTTAAACACTTCCAAATCCTCCTGTGTAACAGTGTCCTTGCTTCCCAACAGAAATACATCCGTATTTTCTTGTTTGATGCTTAGTTTGATTTCAGTATCTGTTATTTAAAACCAGCAAAAAGTTCATTCACAGACATGAAGGTTACATGTGCATTAGCAAAGTGATACTACCAAATAGGATTGTAACTATGGCTGTTATGAACTCCCCATTTTAACCAAATTTCGGATTACTAAGTAACAGAAGTGAACCCTTCACCCCCTTCTTGTTTTGTAGCTTGCTGATGCATGAGCTATTTTTGGTACTTGCTTGTCTGTCTGTATAAGCCTTTATAGTCCAGTTCTACTAAATTAGTTTTGAGCCTCATGAAATGGAGCATATTTTATTGCTAGAACTATACCACCTGATAAATTCCAGTATACTCTGGAAGGTAAAAATAAACACAAGAGAAAAAAGTGGCCCTTCAAACTTGAAGATTAATGCTAAGCTAAATCCATATTCAAACATTATAAATTAAACTATTTTTTTTTCTTCAACAAAAGTACTAAAAAGGTAGTTCACAACAGTACAGATCAAGTGTTGTGGAGACTGCAGAATGATGGAACTGTTCATGAAAAAGCAATGGAGCAGAGGGAAATGAATGGAAATGCCCCCAGTTATAAGCACTGACAGCACACACCCATGATGACAGCACTATGCCACAGGAAGGGCAGGGGAAGGACACGGAAGTAGCATGACAAGTGGCTACTCATGCGGCACTACACAGCCATAAGCAACATTATGAAGGCATTTGGGGCTCCTAGTGTCACTACAGATGCAAAAAA
>VXBR01007332.1:840949-900675 GCA_013400215.1 Cisticola juncidis | reverse complement strand
AAAAAAAAACCAACAAAAAATGTTTTGGAGATTTAGTCAGCATTAGATAAAAGGTCAAAGTTTTGTTGTTTTTGTATGAAAGTGAAGTAAGAACAAGAGAAATAGCTAAGACCTATGTGATAAGAATTTTGGTTTTGGACGGGACGCAGGTTTGGTTGGCGCTTCGACCTTTGCTTACCATCATCCTGATCAGGTTTAATCCTTCCGTCTGTCAAGCTCCCCTTCCCTGGTGAGGGGGTCCCCATCTGAGGGGTCATTTTATACTTTAATCTGCCTACAATCCTGTGCTTTTTAAAGAAAGCTGTTCTCTTGAGGTGAGCAATTGCTTTCAAAGCATGTCCTCTAGACACACCCCATCCAGAGGCACAGGCATGAGATATAAATCTACTCCTAACCTCTTTCTTTCCATAGAAATGACTATTAGATGTTGATGTGCAAGATAATTCTGGTTTACTACAGAAATGCTTGCGGGGTCCATAGCTCAGGTGACCCATTTTTCGAGACTGTTCCTGAGTGGTATAGATATGAGAGAGTCCATCAAAGAGTCCCTTTAGCTGACTGCTACTAGGAAGGCTACTAAAGGAAGGTATGCTTGACTGACTGGAAGAACCTTGGGGAGAGTTAGAAGAAGTCAAAGTGCTGGTTTTTTGAGAACTGGGGCTCTGACCAGAGATGGGGGTTGGGGGTAGAAGTGAGGAAGGTGGAGGTTTTAGCTTTTGTGTGGTACCTGTAGCCAACACAAGAGAAGTGCATGACTGTTTCTGAGAGACCTTTTTCCTTGGACGATAGTGCTTTGAAAAGTCTATTATTTCACCTCGTGATCTGCGACCATCAGGTGATGGTGTAAAGAACTTAGTAAGGCCATCAATGAGACCTTTGGTTTTCTTGTTAACTTTAAGTGTAGAGGCAGATATGTAGGTGGAGGTGGTGGTGATTTTGGTGGTGGCACCAGGCCGAGTGGGGTCTGTAACAGGCAATCTGCTGCTTGAATCCTTCACAGATGCAGCATGACCAGATGAAGGTGTGGTACAGACTTTAGTCTTTTGACCCCTACCAGGTGACCCCCTTCCTGTGAATGCATTCACGGATCCTTCATCACTGGTTACAGACCTATGCAAAAATTTGAAAAATAAAAATCAGCATTCAAAATCTTTACTGTCAAACAGCCCCACAGTTTATACAAGTTACCTAGGCCACTGTACTTAAAGCCCTTTGAAGAAATCTAAAGACATATACACTTTGCAAATACATTTCACACTATGACTTAACATCCATCTATTTTTCCCCTTCTTTCTGTTCCCCCTCCCCTCTTATCTTTAAAGATAGTCCACAGTACATATAAGTGCTGGCATAGCAAGATCTCCCACACGTACAGCCTTCCCACATACTTTTAGGCATAGTCAAAGTGAGCTTCTTTGGAAAAAGTAGCATTACACTGTCTTTGTATAACAACTGCTCCATCATAGAGTTTATTGTACACACAGAGGAGATGAATGTTTTCAGTGTTAATATGATATCAAAACAGTTAACTTCAGACTACGTTTGCTTAAACTGTAGAGAAAATCTATTAATCCTTTAAAGCAATACAGCAAATCTTCAAGAAACTACTATTTTTCCCCACACTCTTGTTGGATTATGTAAAACATGTCAGTAAAAGTTACCAGCAATGATCTAAAGCCAAATGAGGTAGTTATTAAGAGCATTACAACAAAACCAAAGAAATAGCCTCTTTAGAAACTCTAAAAACAGCAAGAAACAACAATAGCAAAGGAGAGGAAAGAGCAAGACTATAACAAAGGTGCATTTGCAGAAAAGCCATGAACTAATCAAGCCTAACATGGAAAGTGTTAGGAAAAAACAGAGTGGTGAATCTTATTTAAATGTTAGGAAGAATACCAAAAACCAGCATTTGTGAGAGCAGAATTACAGGCTTAACTAGTTGCTAATAACTGAAAAGAGGAACTACACTGCAGAGTAGTATATTCTAACATACAGAAAGAGAACTTTTGAAAATATCTGCAATAAAAGAAATAGTTATCAGGACACATAATCAAATTACAAAGCCAAACAAAGCTACATAGTTGTATCATATGCTTTTCCATCCTGCTCTTTGAAGTTAGCTTATTTACTTTGCAGCAGAAAGTTTTCTTCCACAGATTTTTGTCTTCTTAATTGAGATACTAAAGTAATTAATTCCAACAGGTTACTTCTAATTAGGGATTCAACAGCCTAGGGCTACCATCTGGTTTACTGACCTCCAAGGGCCCACCAGCTTAAGAACTAGCCCCTTTTCCACCCACACATCCTTAAATTTGGTTAGCTCCTAAGAGGCAACAAACTCAAAACCTTCTGAGTCTTTTGAATCCTTTGGTGTCATACACATAAGCCTATCACAAGACCTATTCTCAGGACCAGATGTGGTAATCACCAGCAGTGCCAGAGGCCAGCACACACCTGGTTTCAGTTAATCTTACACAGTAATTGCCTGTGAAGGGCTTCCTACAGATGGTCAACAGGCAAAAAGTTATTCCAGCACCACTGGACAGATTTTCTTTGTACTATGCAAGGACTAAATGGCATTGGCTAACCTTCCTGTATTTCATGTGACCACACACTTTTTATGTTTGACACTATTGCCTTCCATACTCCACAATCACTTTTAAATAGGATTGCATGCGGAAGATTCTCTTATTTTATCTCCAACCACTATTTTTCCAAAACAAGATTACTTTGTTTTTATATATGAGACTTTGAAGTAATAGAAATGTACTGGCAGTAATGCAAATATTTATTTTACAAAGAGCTTCCCAAGCACTCCTGTAACATGCTCATGCAGCTCACGTGCTACAAAGAAAACCTTTATGAAAATATTAATCATCTTCATATAATACTAGAAGAACTCCTGCATCCTTTAGCATGATGTTCACCTTAAAGTTGCAGCTCAGAATCTCAAAAGCAAAACATCACAGGAAAACCCTCATAAAATTTCCAATCTTTCAACAGAAAATGTAAAAACGTGTTTGAGAAAGGAGGAGAAACAGAACTACTGTTGGCGGGGGGGACATTGTTGCTGAATCCACCCACTGGGAACCCCAACCAGAGACATGTCTGTAGAGAAGTAAGATAGCAGGACTGAATAAGAACCAGTCCTGGTTCTGGTCAGGGCAGGGTTAATTTCTGCAGTAGCCAAGGGAAACATGTCCAGGACCCAGAGGTTACTCTGTACCACCTCAGGGGCAGGGGAAGGCACTCTTCCAGGGAGAAGGGGTTCTTTCCAGTCGGCTAAGCAGGGAGTAGCCAGTAACACCATTCCAAATAATCACACGTGAATTGTTTTGCCTGTCTTGTACACTTTGTTATGGGTACTGTAGCTGTTACTGTTTGCCTTCTTATCTCACTGCTGTTCCCAGTAAATTGCTCTTATCTCAACCTCAATCTTTACTTTTTGTGCCTTCAATTCTCCTTTCCAGACACTGGCAAAGGGAGAGGGAAGCAAGTGAGCAGCCCGTGGTTTGGAGAGTCCCAGCAGTAGCCCTAAGCTGGGGAGTAGCACTCCTGAGCCACAAGAGAGCCCTAACCTCCAGCTGAAGGTGCACGTGTTTGCCAAGGCTAAAGCCAGAGGTACAACTAAAGCCCAAGGCATAGCTAGAGATATAATCAACCTCAATCTTATGACACATATGAAATATAGACATCTCAATGACCTTCAAATTCCTAAGCTATTTATTCAGGAGGAGCATTGTACAACGTTTTGCCCAGGCTAACAGTATGGTCACATCAGTGAGTACAACCACATCTTTTACTTTCATGTAGTGTCACTCTTTATTCCTGTCCTGAGCTACTTTTCTAGAGCAACACACTTTCAACTTTAGGACAAGAACAAGAACCAAAAATACAAGATGAAAGATCCTGGCAGGGAGAAAGGCAAAAGAGAATACAGCAAGATGCACATCATCAAGTACATCAGCTGGAATAGTGCACTATACTGTAAGCACTTTTCCTTCTAGTTTCACATGTAGGCTCCACTGGCTTCAAAAATCTTTGTTTTGTAAAATGCAAAGTTTTACAGCAGCTCTCATGCAATTCTGAATAATACAAGACAGGTTTTTAGACTGTAGAGAAGAGTGTCACAGTGTACAGAATGAGTAGCTGGTAGAGTCAGAAAGCTTTTCAGCTGCTCAGCTGACACAGCTGAACAGTTAAATAATATTTAAATAGGGGGAAAAAGGTGTATGTGGATAGAAACATGTGATGGAGGGCAACACGCTACTGTAGCTGACACAGAATCTGTTCCTGTTTAACACTCAGTGTAACGTCAACTCAGTATTTGAATGCTACTTAAACAATCCTCTAACCAAGACTTAACATGTCCAACTACAATCTTTCCTGGGAAGACAAATGCTAAAAAAAAAATCACAGCACACTCTTGGTTCAGACAAACAGTCCTAAGAAGCAAGAGGAATTGCAATCTCTTTTCCTAGTAACCGGTGGCAGTTTAACAGCAGAAGTCAAGTAATAATCTTTCCCAGAGTACCAGTGAAACCAGAACTTCCCTATCACTTAGATAGCTTGCTTTTTTGAATGGGTTTTGTGAGCTGATATTAACTAATAAAGTAGTTTTTATACAGTTTTCAAACAGCTCTTTGAGCAGAATGGTCTCCTGAAGTTGTATAAGTAGCTTGATGTTATCCACTTTCTATTCTGTAGGTACTTCAATAATTTGAAGCTACACTTAAAAGACAGCTGTGGCATATGTCATTATACAGAAGTTTATTTGCATCTGCTATGGGTACAATTTTTGATCAAAACTTACAGGATCTGAAAAATTAAGTTACAGTAACTTTTTTATCATCCTCTGACATGACACCAAAAGCATCTACTATAATTTAGAAGTTACTGAGCATTGGACTGAAAAGCACAGAGCTAAACCACACATTATCTATTTTCCCCAACTTGAAATAGAGTTAAGAACTGTGCTTAAACCTGTACCAGACTCTCAACTGACTACATTCACATTAGAAACATCTAAAGAACTAAAAACCAAGAGAAACTTACAACATTCGTTGCTTTAATTTGTTTTTCGGCCGTCCAATAGGTTTTGCATATCGTCTCCTTATTTGCGCAGCTTTCTCATGAAGCAGCTTTCTCCCTTTCTTCTTTGGTCTACAGACCTGGCAAATCCACATCCCTACACAAAGGGAAAAGAGTTTAGTGGTACACAGTTTATCTCATCTGTACTGCAGCTGTGTACCAAGATACATCCCAAGTATGTATACGAGGTCAGCAAATTATCTCTTGAACAGGACACAGGGAAGGGAAAGTGGACAAAGAAACTGATCCACCTCTACCCATACTCTGAAATTTTGAAATACAAAATGCTCATGGAAAGGGGGAAATAAAAGGCAACGAGGATCACAAAAAAGATTATGAGCAATCAGGTTCCTAGAGCTATTTCTGTTCTAGCTTGTCCCTCCTTATACTACCTAGATCTTTCTCCAGACACAATTAAGACAGGGTAAAAAGGTTACATGTGCATTACAAAGCCACTAGAGTAGTGCATGCCAAAGAATATACTACATCACACCTAGGTATACTTATTTTAATACACAATTTGAATTTAGCACCCTTTTAACATTACATAGCCATGTCTAAACATTTATTGTAGATAAGACTGGGGATTGGGAGGGGAAGAACTGTAGAAAGCCTTTAATGTAACTTTAAGATTATATAGGAAAAGCCATAAAGATGTAAGGAGAAAAAGTGAGATGTGGCATAGGTCAGAAAACTAGAGATTAGAGAATCTGAAGACATGTGTGTTTTGTTTTCTCTGTTTTTCTAATTAATCTCACAAAAGGCATGAAGAAGACTCTTCTACGTGTTGCAAAGACTTCTTTGTCGGTGTATATACTCCCAGCATTTAAATAGCCTTTCTAAAATTTCACCCTCAATAAACTAGGCAACAATTACACAGTGAATTCATCTGGTCAACTATATGCCGACCTTTATTGTTTTCCTGAGGGAAAAACCCCTCACACAACAACAAATAAAACTGCCTTTGATATGAATGAAATTATACTATCTATCATTGAAAAGAAAAATGAAAATAGCATGCTTGAGAGGTTTTGGTCACTTAACACAAGACTGCAAATGAAATTATTTTCATGGAAAGGATTTTTAAGGTCACCTTTTGGCATTCGGGATAGTGGCGGGTCACAGCACTCCATGTGGAACCCTCTATCACAGGAGTCGCAAAAAAGCATGTTATCCTGGGGATGAGGGGTGGAGAAAAGGGAAAAGAGACTTAATACAGCATTGCTTCAAGTTGTACATCAATTATTTGCATTGGTCATGTGCTAATTATCAAGCTACTATAAAAAGAAAAGTCAAGCAACACTGAACAAGTGTAACTTACTGCATTTTTGCCTTGGATCCTACATGCACTGCATGTCTTGCATTCAATACACTGCCACCTCAAGGCCTTCACATTTGTTGTTAACTCAGGACAGAACTTCAAACATGATGGATGTCCTAAAAAAAACCAAAATGTTATGGACAGCTTGAGATTTAAGATTGGTAAGACTGATTTTGAAGTTCAGCAGGATGTGGCCAGCACCACCAGAACCTTTCAAGCACCAGCTGCTTTCAGAATGTTGCAACACATTACTTAACTCATCTACTTCATACAAATATAGAGAATAATTGTCATGAAACCCATTCATGATGACTGTAGAAAACTGACTCCTACTATACCTGACACCAGTGAATAGTCTACATAAGCACTACAACTGAACTTTTTTTTTTCACTAGGTTATTTCCACAGGATATTAAGCTGTTGTTGCCTTCTGAAAAAAGTATATTTATAAACTTGGTCACAATTCCCTTTTTTAGCTTTTTTAAGTTTAAGATATACCAAGATATACCAGTTTAAGATATACCAACATTTTTTTTTGTGGTTAAAATTGAGTATGCACTTTCAAGAACATGACAAATACACTATAACTGCAGGGATGAGTTCAATGAGATACTCTTCCTTTCAATGAAACCCCCTAGAGAGGCTGATACTAGTAATCAGTATCACATAAAGACTTATTTTATCAACTATGACTTAACAATTCTATTAACACATTAAAGCATAGTCATAAATCAATCACTTCCATGTATTTAATTCCAGTTATCTACTCTGCACAGAAGTGATTTATTTCAAGGGGCAAGGAAGTTGCAGTTAAAATTGTTGATTTTAATTTTATGTAAATAACTGCGATGTATAAACATATGAAACATCCCTTCTCACTGTTACTTTGTATCTCTTATCTACCAATGGAATACTTCTCATTCAAGCAATTGCACAGCTTAAGACCATTTTTAAAGCACTAGATTTTATTATGAGACAAAGATTCAAGAAAAATATTCCACTGATATTAAAGATGAAGATTCTGCCTGCAATTCCAAATCCTTGAGCCACAAGTAACTAGACCTAGAAGGGTGCAAATGGGAACCGTCACTATGTATTTGCATTGTTTTTTCACAGTCTTTTCTTGGTTTGTCTTAACAGAGACAGGCCAGAAACTTTTACATTTCAAAATACCATATGGTATTAGTTCTTTAATAGCTGGTAAACTATTCATTTTAGATAGAAATTGATACAGTGCAAATATAACAATAAAATGTATAGCATAATACCTACCAGTCATTAAGTGGTAACAAACAAGTTCCCATTTTAAAGGAACTCTGTTTACTACAGTCTTTTTTGTAGTTTAACAGATTCATGTAGTCAGCTGAAGATACTGTGCCCTTCACTGTTTTGTTTTTTTAATTTGAGAGTTGAAGGAAAGCATGTATTTGGGTTCAAAATTTGCAGTATTTCAGCTCCAACTGAACTGAAAAACATACTATCTTCTCCATATCAGAAACTGATAAAACCCCAAGAGGTTTCCAACACCAGTTTGAAATGTTTAAACTGGTAATTTCTCCTGGTTCGCCACACAACTTTCTTTTAAAACTCAGCAGCATCAGTATTTTAATATTTTAAACAAGTTTACCAGATTACTTGAAATTTACACCTTTACAAGCTGGAGCATTCCACCAGGAATGCATACAGGCCTGCTTTAAAATGAAGCATTTCAAAATTCATTCACCCGTGTTAGAAACAGTTAAGATTTGTGATTCACTGACATGGCAGAAATAGGTGAGATCAGGAAGTTTAAAGTGAGGATCTCATTCCTTTGTGATTGAAGACAATTTCTTTAACCTGCCCACTTTTGTGTCTTCCTCACAAAGCTGAGCCTTTTTTATTCATTAAATGATTTGATGAAAAAGCTAGTCTTAAAAGAACGAGCATTAGATCAGTGACTACAATTAAACACTGTGCTAAATTAGTTATACTAATGTCTCCAGTTATTTTTAACTGTAACACAAATGCTGGGAACTACTGTATAAGATAACTCACCCAGAAACCCCCCTTGACTTGTGTCTGGTAATGTTTTATGTAGAAAGCATTATAATTTAGGAAGACTTTAGCAATGAGCAGAGATGGTCAGTGCACCTGTCTTGGGGATGTATCAGTTTATTCTACCTGGAGATTTCTTAGCAGTTCATTTTATCCAACTAGCCCAATATCCTTACACAGACAGCAATAATTAAGACAATTTCTATATTCCACCATTATAAAGCATACCCTCAATCTCATTTAGAAAGTGATCTCTGCCCAGTTCTTTCCAAACGTTTTCTGTCCCTATTCCTCTTGACCTGAGTCCAGTCTCTCTATTGCTCTGTTCTTCAGCCTCCCCTACCCATCATCACTGATCAGTAATCCTCTTGCCTCCTCAGGATAACATACAATTTGAGAGGAGAGTACCTACAGGTATTCTACTTTTCACTATTTTTCCCCCTTTTAAAAAGTATTTATTATAATTCTCCAGTCACACAACTTTTTCCCTTCTCATTCTACAACTTCAAACCCTTATAAAAATCTGGCAGTAGCAGCTCTTTAATAGCTTCTGCACATCTTGTTCGTAAAAATAGAAGCAGAGTTCGATACCAGTTCTCAAGTGCATTGATTTTTCAAGATCAAGAGATAGGAGAAAAGCAGGAGAGGAAAAAAAAGCCAAAACACAAAACCCAACTGAAACCAAGAAGAACTATGCCTGCTTTTGTAATGGAATTTGTTTTCTCACACCTGACATCCCTCATCTTACTTGAGAAAATCCTCTGTGCCCACCGACATAGCAGTGCATTTCATTTCTACTACCCCAATATTTTTTCTTCCCAAATACCACAAAAATGTGCAGTTATCCAGCTAGTTTCTGCTTTCAGAATGCAGAAGCACTACCTGAAAAGACAAAAGCAACTTGACACAAAAACAAAAAGGGAAAACAATCATGCCAGTAGTGGGCACTGCAATTTAATCTCTGATCAACTGAACAATTTGCTTGCTATGCACAACATGCAATTTCTTTTCTATTTGTTAGACAGCAAGACCAGCTTTGAGATACACTGCAATGTGCAAAATTACAAATCCAATTACAATAAAACTCCACTTGAGTGAAGTTTTGTTATTTATAAATTGCACTGAAATTGGCTTTTATTTTAGTTAGGCATCAGTAGCTAAAGTTTAACCATCCAGCAAACTGATTGGCAGTCTCAACATTTCCTTCCTTATATCTAATACATCTGAGGAACTAATTAAAGATAATTTAATCTTAATGAGGCAGAGAGAATGTATCGGTGTTAATTCAAATAGAAGCTGATCCATGAAAGTCAAGACTTCCAGTTCTAAAGTGCCTTAAGACTCACCAGGGAATTATTACACAACAGAAGAGTAGCTGATATCTAAGCTCACCTGATTAACAAACTCTGTGCCCCAGAGTCTAACCAAGTACTTGTTTTGCAAATATCAGAAAACAGATTTGAAAATAGAGGAGACCTGTAAACTACTAAATGAAGACAATTTAAAATTTATAAGGTTTGCTGTTGCAGACTGGGTTAAAAAAGTAATTTTCTAATTTCAGAGTGTAATGATTGGCTAAAATATACTAAAAAAATACACTGGCTAAAATACAAAGCAGCTATCAGGGTGACAGATTGGGAAGCAGACATCAATAACATACCCCAATTAACTGAAAACATGTTTCTATTTGTACTGTTTTATTTTTACTCAAGTACTGATGTAGTCTGTCCCGGGTACTGCCATAGGTACCATCAGCATACCCACAAAATGATGCTACCCATGGACTCCAGATTCAGAGTATCAGAGCTGGAAGGGACCCGCAGGGATCATCGTGTCCAACTCCTGGCCCTTCCCAGGGCATCCCCAGGAGTCACACCATGTGCCTTGTGAGCACTGCCAGCCCTGCTGCAGTGACCAGTGCCCCGGGGAGCCTGTTCCAGTGCACATCCACCCTCTGGGTGAAGAAGTGTTTCTAAACCTCCCCTGACACGAGTTCTCTTCCCTCGGGCCACAGCATGGTCACCACAGAGCACAGAAGCACCTGCACTAGGAACAGCCACAGAGGCTGCAAGAGCTGCTGCAGCACACACGAGTAAGGTACAAGCAATCAGTGGAGTCACTGCCTTGTGCCTGACAAGTAACAGGCTGCCCACCTGATGTGGTATGTCACGTGAAATATTATTCAGTTTGCCTCTTGAGTAACATAATTTTATTTTAAAATGAACTGGATACTCAAGATATGCAGCAGCAAAGACTGCTATACAGTCTTTGTTACTGTGATTATTCTTCAGCTTCTGAAACATGGCAAATCTGTACAAACAAAATTCTTCATCATCATTTGATGTCACAATGCAAAACTGAGTTTTCAGGGCAAACACAGATGCCAAACAATAACTGAATTCTTGTACTGTGAAAGTGTGGTTCCCCCTCTTACTCAGCAGATCTATATACTTTGATATAAAGATGAATTCATACCGCTCACTTGTAATTACCCTAATTACGCAGATGATAAAATTCTAGTTTAAAAAAGAAAAAAACAAACAAAAATCAAACCAACAAACAAAACCAAGAAAAACAAAAAACAAACTTCCACCCTCCTGGGTTCAGTTCTCAATTTGCATTTGTTCAAAGACAGGATAAGGCTCACAAGTTTAAAATATGTTTATAAGTCATATTAAAAAAACCTTTTTTCAGCCAACTTACCACTGCTGCCACAATCTGCACAAGACAAGAGCTCCTCTGGTTTTTTTTCACGATTCGATTCTTTTGTTCCCAAGCAAAAGCTGCATATCGGGATGGGATCGGCTCGTGGCTAGATTTAAAAATAAACAGACAGTTAGCTAACAAAAAAAACCCAAACCAAAACCCACCAGCCTCCATGGCTTTTACTTGGTATTTTGTTGTACCACACATTAATTGCCACAGCAAACGTCCCCTTTAGCAGCTTTGTCACAAAGATTTTATCTTAACATATTTCATAAACTTTAGGTTTTCCCATAATAAGCCACCCTGTATATTAATCCATGTAAATGTCTCTAATACAAGAGTAGTGTTAACAAAAACAAGGAAAAAATCAGAACTTAGGACACTCTTCTTGCACACACATTTGCAGTTCAGAACACAATCACTTGTTCTTCAAATGTAACAGTGCTCCAAGATCAAGATGTAAACTAGTCTGCATTACAGACACATATAGTTCTTTTACACAAGAAAACAAACTCACTAAACATTCACAAAGTCAGGACTTATTTTATTACTTGGAAACCCAATACAACTCACATCTCCTTCTGAAAGTACCATTTTAGGGTAAAAGCACTGGATTTAACAGATCAAGAGTTATCCATGCCAGTCTGATGTGTCCCATCAGCTTTGATTCATAATAAAAACCATGGAAATCTTTCAATGTCTGGAAGCAATAAACAGACCTCTTCAGAGAATTACTTCAGAATTGATACAAATTTACTTCCCATCTTCCTTATCAATTACATGACAAACTATCAGAGAATAAATATCTATTATATACTTTCTGCATTACATTTTAGAGCTTTAATGAAAACACCACCTTCAACATCCAAAATATTAATGTATTAATGATTACATGGAAGTATCTGTAAACAGATCTGTAACAAATAAAATTACATGCAACTATTTCTCCCAAACGGGATAGTAATATAACAGAGTACACTCTAGCAGAGACTTTCACAAAACTCAGATTAAAATGGTTTATTTCACAAATTCGTAGTTTCCAGATTCAGGTAGCCATTGCTGCTAGTTTAACATATCAAAGCAATAATTTATTGCCTTTACCTTCATATTCCATTTCCTCTTTATGCTACAATACTTTGCAAGATGGCAGGCTATCTTCACTTGACCTCTTAATCTGTATTCCATTACAGATCTGGGAAGTGGGGAATGCTTGTTTTAAGGGTATTCTTATGAAGGAATTAGTTCCATGGTGAAGTGCCTTATGTCTCAACACAATGTAACACACAAATATTGAAACTACTTTTATGTTATCAAGCTTTATAATCATTTTAAGTCAAGTAGCATGAAGAAAACTGACACCAGGAAGGTTTATGCTAGCCATAGAGGAGGAGCACACAAACACACTTCCACATAAACACACCCCAAGGCACTGTACTTTTTCTGAACACCTAATCCTCAGAAGGTCTCCTCACTGTTCAACTCCTCACAATCCAATTACTGAAATACTGACATACTTGCATACCCCAAAGAATATACACTAAAGATAAACAGAGCTGAACTTTTAAGTAAGGAGATGTGCTCTCTTTCATCATCTACCAAAGGGAACTGCTGTAACCTTCTTATAACCAATAGGAACAAATGCCACCTGCAGTCTTGTATCTTACTAAGGGCTCCATTATGGATTATACGTTTAGCTGAAATATGAAATTGCTACTTGGATAAATACAATACTTTAAATTATAAAACAGACATCTTCCAGAAATAGTCATACTTCAAAAAAAAAAAAAAAGCATTATTGGTGTTGTCAGTTTTAGAAGGATGACACTCCATGAGATCAGTAGTTCTAGTAAGTGGGAAGGGTTACACCAATTACTTGCAGGACTTTCAATTGTTAAAAACAAGTGTGTATATGTATATATAAATGAGATAAAATAGAATTGTTTAGTTACTATTCTTGCCAGTCAGATATAATTCAATAGCTCTTTCCCATCATTTTGCTTTTATCAGATATGTCACTGGAGCAAAATGATATTAAAACAGAATACATGAACTATGCCAAAAATCAGCAGCAGAAAAAGGGTCCAGAGCTATTCAAACAGATTTTGCAGCTTTGTGTGGACATTTCTTAACTACTACTTAAAATTTAACACAGATAATTTTAAAAGACAGATTATACTTTCAGTGGAATCCAGTAAAAATCTCCCTTTGGCAACCATACCATTCTCTTTCCCTTCAATGTAACAGTGCTTTAGCCATTTCAAAAAGGCTTGCGCTGATAAATAATTTATAAAGCTTCACATATCATTCAAATCCAGGTCCACAATCTCATCTATCTTTCCAAGATAATTTTTTTTTTGCTCTAGGAAAAGACATGGCCATTAGCCAACATTCATTTACTTCCCTATTTCAAACATGCCCCCACCTCCTCCCTCCCCCCCCTTTTTTTTTCTGAAGGTAAAATAAAGGACAAAGGTTGTTGGCAGTTCAGGGCTACAAAGACTGATGTTCCTATACCAAAACTAATCACAAAGAGCTTGCAAATCCTATTACTTCATATACAAGTTTCCAAGAAACTTACAGGCTCCAGTATTTCTTTGAAGCCATTTACATTCATAACTGCATTACAGGCTCTGTTCTCACAACTACTGGAAGTTAAGAATACACACACACCCTCCTGTCAGCACAGTAAACAAGACATCATTTCCATTTGCTTTAGCTTGCACCGTCACAGCAAACCTGAATTCATACTGGTAGTATTAGTTCTGGCTCACAACTGTCTCAATTAGCATAAACTACGGTGGTTTGGGGTTAATTTGGGGGGGCTGGTGCATATTTTTAGCTGTTTATTAATGGCAGCAGAATGTAGTTCAAACAGCAATGCACCTCCTACCTTAATCAAAGGGAATACTAAGAGAAATTAATCTGCTTTTCTAATCAGTAGTTTATCTTCTAAAATAGAGCCATCACTTATCTTTTGAAAAACAATGATTAGTCTTCGGGAAGGTTAATTCCATTTCATCTCTTACAGGAAGGAGTTCTATTCAAGTCAGTATTGCAGTATTTTGTACCAGATGAATCAGTAACGTTTTTTGTGTTAATATTTAATATTTGCGTTACAGAAGCTTTAGGAGTCTGCTGTCTGCTCTGTCACACAAGGGAGGTCTGAATAACTCCTACCCAGTAACATACTGCTGTTTCAACAGAACTAATAAGCTGAGAAGAATTTTTCATCCCTTTAATTTTGTGAACAAGGAAAATGACAACTTGCAAAACAGTTTTGTTTGCTTGGTTACTAGAAACGGAACATTCACATTTAAAAGACAGTCTTGTTCTAATAACTGTAGTCCCAATTGCAGTAAGAGCAAATTTACAGAAAATTCATCCCTTATGCCAACACGCATTCAGAAATTGAAGTTTCACAAAGAGCAGTCAGGAAACTGGATTTTTAAAAAAAATAAGATACACACACCATGGAGCAATAACAGACCATCATCTCAGCACCTGTAAATAGGTTGGGTTTTTATTTTACTTTCCAAGTAGAAATTGAACCACCCTTACTTAAGCACCACACATTCAACTGCCAGTCAGTCAATCCCTTAAAACATCATACATACAACTGCAGTCCATCAGTCCCCTAAATAGTGTTAAGATCATGTACTCTATGACAATATTGTATCATCAATAAACACCACCAAAATCCAATTTCACAACATTTATCATTTCAAAATTATTCTAAACAATAACTGATTGTGAGCATTGTAACACTTGAAACAGTTTTCAATAAAAATATGAATGTGAGTGCACTAAATTTTGTTTAGAGCTTCATTATTTCAGTCAATAAAGAACACAGGAATAAAAACCATGTTTAATATAAGTTTGTGCTACAGATAAAGACTGAAAATAGAAAGTAGTGGTTTAGTGCCTTCAATAAGTGTTTTGTAATTGATCCAACTGAAAAAACCCCACTCCAAAGCCGCCAAAAAAACCCAAAGCATTTTAACTATTTGACATAGTTTACACATTGTGAAACATTAAGGACCCACTATCCTTACTGCTCACAGTCTTTACATATTCTGCATTCTGACTGGTCCACAAAAAATAAAGAATCAGAGAATGGTTTAGATTAGAAAGGACAAAAACCTAATTCCAATTGCCCTGCTACGGGCAAGGTCACCTTTCATATCATCACTAATTCAGAAATAACATAGTGCTAGCATTAGTTAAACTAGTGCGGTGTCCATGTTTAAGCCAAGACTTAGAAGTCACTTATGCAATCAGTAAATTATTTTGGTTATTTTAATGACTCACAGCTATCTATTCTGAGAAATTAACAGGCTTTTCCCCTGCACAAAATCAATCCTTGGTAAAAATTCAGCTGGACTTCTGTTACCTTATGCTAGAACTTGTCTCAGAACTACGGCACAAAGTAACATTTTTTTTCCTATGTAGTTTTTGTGCTTGTGGAATTCATATGCTTATTTGATTATATTTATAGTTACCACGAAATTCTTAAAGCATTTAGCATGTTCTAACAGCCCACCCCCAATCAAGTCACATTAAGTCCTGAAGTTTTATTTTACTTTATTTGTGAGTATGCCGAGTTACCCAAAACTATAAATCCCACTCAAAGCAAGAAGATTCCTATTTGCACTGCTATAGCACTCTGAGGTTTTAAACAGATTGTCTGAAAACTGTTAGGCATTAGCTGTGTACACACAATTACAGACAGTCTTAAGTGCTTCCTCATTAAGTGTTATACACACATTAACAGAAATGAAAACTTGACACACACTCCCAAGAAATTTGACTAGTAAACCAAAAACTTTAACTGTTCACATCTGCAATGCCTCTCCATGCCTTTCCAGAAGCACCTCAACATCATCTGACTACATGCTGGAAAACAAATCCTTATGCATGACACCCAAACATTAGATCTGTTATCCTATGAACAGAAACAGCATGCAAGTAATTACAGAGTTACCAGGATAGAGGGGCAAATTCTACTGAGAAGTGAAGCTGCCATGACCTTCAATACACAGCCACTGTCCTGGTCCCAGCCTATTTACAGCCTTAGGAAGGACAGGAGCAGCAAGTTGGATTTCCCAGAATACCTACATTTTCACAAAGTACCTTCAAGGGCTACCTGCATTCCTTTTTTTATTTTGTTTTTACCACGGTTGAAAAAAATAAGTCTTTGAACAAGAAACAGTGCCAGAAGCACCTCTAAATACTGTTTTTTAAAAAATAGTATTGAAAAGCAAAAGCTTTATCAGGGACAGGTACTTATTTCTGTGTCAGCTACTGAAGCAGCTGCCCTTGGTCCCTGGCAAGACAAGGTTCTGTGTGTACTTTCAGCTGTAATCCCTTTCCTGCATCCATTCTGTGTGTGTAAAAACCAGTTTACTTTCCACATCTGGAAAAAAAAATCATCATGTTTCAGGAACTGTAAGTTAAACTAAATTCAGAATTTTTAAAACAACTTGCTAATTATGCAGTAGCTCCCATGTTAGCTGTACAGGCCTGCAAAGCATGGTAAACAGCACACATTACTCAAATGATGGCAAACACATCCTGACAGGCAGAAGTGTGGAAACATTACACCTGCTACAAACCTTAATGTAGCAGCTACACATTCAAAGAGCACAAAGCAAAGGCCAGTACAAGGGCAGATCCGAAAAGAGAGGACTGACCAGGCTGTGAACTTACTTTGTTACAATTTTAAATCAACTAACTTCATAAATCGTGTGTATTGAGGAAAAGCTACAGTCTGAAACTTCTCCTCTTCCCCCCAAAGATTGTCATCACTGCTAGAAAGCAGGTTTGTGTGGCTTTTTTTTTTTTTTGGTATAAAACTCACTTCCTCACTTCCTTACTACACAGTGGCTTTGTGGCTTTCTCTGCCTCCTGTACTTTGAAAGGATATCTCCCTAAGGGCATTGTGATATACAAGGTAACCATCAGAGATACCTAGAATTATGCAAAAAAGAACAAATTTAAAACCCTCCCCATCCTCCTGGATTCACATGCCCCAAAGCCTTCTAACTGCAAGAGTAATACTAGATTAGCTTAGAATTAATTAGCTGCACATAAGCCAACCTGCATTCATGTTTCATTTTATGTCATTTATGAAAATATTAAAATTCCACTTTCTGTTGAAAAACCACCACCCAAAACAAGCACAGAAGACATCTAGAGAAAGGTGCAAAGCAGTAGCTCAAAAATACAGCGAAGTCTCCCGGTCCACTGGAGGCTCAGCTTGCACTTTCAACAGAATGAATATAAAGCCTCTTACACTTACAGAAGGGAGGCTTTCCAACTACAGTCCAAATTCAACAGACACACAGAATTAGTGAAGTCAATGTAAAAACAACCCTTGGATATGTGTAGGCCCTGCTACTGTTTCTGTCAACAATCTCTGATACTTTACTTATTTAAACTGTATCCCTTCTGTGATCTTGCATTAATTTCTATGTGCCAGGGTTTAACTCCAGCTGGCAACCAAGATCCACACAGCTGCTCACTCATTAACCCCACATGGGGATGGGGAAGAGAACCAGAAAAATGGAGAACTCATGAGTTGAGATAGAGACAGTTCAGTAGCCAAAGCAAAAGCCACATAGACAAGCCAAGCACACCAAGGGACTGCTGCACCAGTGGCCATGGACAGGCAGGTGTTCAGCCATGGCCAGGGTCCCTTCACATCTAACAGTGACTTGGGAAGACAAACACCATCACCCTGTGTTGGTGTACAACACTGCTGCCTTCTTGCTCCTTTATACACTGAGCACAACACTTTATGGGATCCCTTTGGCCAGATGGGATCAGCTCCCCAGCCTAGATTACCTCCAGGATTCTTGAGCACCTCCAGCCTCCTCACTGGCAGGGATGTGTGAGAAGCAGAACTCCCTGACTCAGTGAAAGCACTGCTCAGCAATAACCACAACTATCTCTGCATTGTCAACACCATTTGCACCACAAGCCCAAGATATCATCCTATAATCTCCCCTAGTCAGTATCAGCATACTGTGGTGGCTCTACAGAAGAAAGCAAGACTTTTCCTCCTGAATGGGAATGAATTAGTTGTTTGATTTGTAGGTTTCCTGCTTTGGTCCTGCACCTGGGGCTGAAGAATTGAAAAATGTATTCATCTTTCCACTGTAATAATAAGGGTGTTTTTAAATAATACGAAGTTCTGTAGCCAAGGCTATTAATATAACTGGGCTATGGAGAAGGTAATTCTCAAACTCCCTTTTATGCATTCTCCAATCTGAGATCAGAGCCCAGCTACAGAACCTGCCACTACAAGGTACTTTTGCTTACCAGGTTATCAACAGCTCAAGGATGTAAATACATCCTATATACACTGCAGTTTTCTGTCTGCATCTTCCTGCAATTCTGATGACCATGACCTCCATTGTGTAAACATGACCTTGGGCCAAGCAGTCTTCAGCCTTCCTGAAAGTCTATCTTAGATGGTTTTGAAGTGAAAAGACCAAGGGAAAAAAGTTATTTTAACACTTTTCAGCTATGTTATTAGTACCTGTGGCAATATCATTCCTTCAGGAATACACACCTAAGTTGTCTCTATCAAACAGATGAAATTGAGCAGACCATGCAACATCAGTACTGCATGTAGACAATTCCACACTCAACGACAATTGGGTTTGACCTCTTCTTCCACCTCCTGCAAGGTACCCTCGGGAAATTTCTTCAAAATGCATTTCTAAGTTAGACTTTATATAAAGATAACTCAGTTCCATTTTCTTGACACCTAAGACATAGATAACTTCAGTCTTTGGACTCATCTGAAAAGATATTTCAACAACACTTAAAATTTAAGGGGCTCCAACATTTTTTAATTCCAAACTTCATCCCTTCTGCTCACTTACTTGCCTACTATGTGACCAGCAACTGGTTCAAAATCTAAATATCTTAATATCCAATTTCTGACTGAGAGACTTTTTTGTTTGTATGCCTGTGTTTGTTAAATTACACTCTTCAAACACAAAGCAACCTCAAGTGTACCAATAACATGCTTGCTTTTTTTCATTCCCTCTCCAATTAATCTGTTAACTTCCACAAGCAAATATGAGATCACTACTGCAGATCCAACAAGGCAGATTATCCATAAGCTCTGTTACTCCTTACATACCTACCATTAGTCAAAGAATGCCACATCTTCCAAGTGACACCTTTTCATTTCATGTACCTCAGATTTTTTTTCTCCAAAGTAATGACTAAGTAATTTACTCTTCCCAACTCCCTCAAAACTCAATTCTTTAAATCCATCTGGACATCTTAAGAGCATCACAACATTAGGTATTTGCCATGCAGCCTTTATAATAAAAATTGCGTCCTTCAAGTCTCATCTTCAAATACATTTCTAGGTTTTCATTCGGAGGTAAAGTGCATTATGTATCTAGCTTTTGACAATCCTGCTCATCAGACGTTAATTTCCACAATGTCCTCTTTATCTCAGTTTCTTCACATGCTTAGGAGACTTCCAAACATGGTATGTACATGTTTTTTTACATGTATATACAGCTGCTTGTACAGTTAGGATTGCATTTCCCAACACTCAGTTTTACCTTTTACTGCACTCAACCAGAATGAAGCAGGCAATGCACATAACCACGAGGTAAGCTGTGGGCAATTCACACACCACGACCCCATGGCCATGTCAACCTTTACATTCTTTGAGGAAACATATTGTTTTTACGCAGATTAAATAAACTCCAGTATGAGAAGCACATGCTTCGTTGCTATGATATTATGTTTACTCAGATGTTTGTATATATGCATATTTTTATCCATAACTTATTACCAAAGTCATCCTACATAAATGCGTATAATGTTTGCAGCATGGCACAGGATAATTATTAGTTGTCTTGATGCTAATTGCTCAGGGAAAATGTTTAATTGCATATTAAATTGATCATATGCATATTTTATCTAGTTTACTCTTTGGGGCAAATTTACTGTCAGCACAATCTAGATTTGAATAGCAGTATACTAAATACAGAAGAGAGCTTTTTGAAACTGGGCTAGTGTCTGAAATGCAATCCTAAATAAAACAAGCAGAGCCTTGTTCTATTCCAAGATGAAGTAGGTGAATTTCTGCACAAAATCAAGACATATCCTGCCTAGCTGACTCGTATAAGGTAAAATATTAGGGAAGAGAAAAATACTAGGACTGAAGCAAAATTATTATGGCTAGAAATTTCAGAATCTGATACAGGATTACAAGAGAACTATTTCTTTAGATTTCTTCCTCTGATATGATTAGGAAACAGAAACTTTAAATAGGGAGCACATACATTTTGGTTTTGTTTTATACATTTTGGGTTTTTAAACAAAAAAGTAGTTCTAGTTTCAACTGATGCACATAATTTGATATCCTTTCTGCTCAATTATTTCAAAAGCAAATGCAGTATAAATTACATCACTGTAAATAACACAGCTATTTCTCTTACCAAGGCCCAAAAAGCAGAAAAATGACATGGCTAAGCTAATATTCTTACAGGCAACAAGTGGCAGCAGCTTGGCCATTTACCATTTGTTTTTTAGTCACTGGTTTCTATCTAGTAAAAAACACTGGCACTAAGATACTTCTCTACCCAGGGAGCTACAGAGTAATACAAGTAATGAAAATCTACTTATTTATCTGTTTATTATTTTAAAAATGAAGTAATACCTGGTCTCCTTTCTGAAGCAAGAGGATGTGGACAAACAACTGATTAAATGCTTACAGATTCATTATTTTTTTCCCCTGACAGGAACTGAACTTTATTCTTGAGAGAAGAAAAGCAGTTTATTCAACAGCCAAGACACTGAAATCACTTGCAGGCATTTACCTTTACAAGCCATTGCCCAAGACACAAAACCATTGAAAATCTGCCATCTCTGTAAAGTACATACAGTACAGTTTATACCAGACTTGGGAAAGCAGCAGTTTTTTGCTTGATCATGTGCTGAAATCCATGGCAGAGGAGAATAAAGGCAAATAAGCACAGTAGCCCTGTACTCCAAGGAGTACCAAAGAGGCTGGCACTTACAACAAATGACACAAATTGTTTTGTCAGTCTCTGCCTCTTTATATGTATAGATCATGTTCAATAGTGACATACTACCAAGAAATCACAACCCCCCAAATCAAAAAGCAATTTCATAATTAAAACCCCAAATCATTGTAGGTCATTTTACAAACAGAGTAAAATAATCTCCCTTAGAATATAATAAAGCACTGCTAACTAGCCATGTGATGTAAACCAGAGCTCAAACAGCTCAGAACAAAGCCAGTAAACATTTCACAGAAGACCAGTTTTTCTTAGAAAGGCTTTCAAGTAGGCCTATTATATAAAATTAAAAGAACGTCTCTTGAAGGAACGAGGCTTAAAATTTACCTGAAGTATTACATTTAAGCTGAGGGACTGGGCGGGAGGAGGGGAATAAAAAGAAATTATTGCAGCAACTTGTATTGTGTGGCTTTTAGAAACAAATTTAGTGAGGCTCTCAAGCACTGGTTTCAGTTTATCTTCTACACTGTTTCCAGGTACTGGAGTCTGTGAAGCCCATGACACCATTCTCTGTCCTACCAATAATATTGAATTGCCATGCTGCTCAAGGGAAACATATGAATTCTAGCATCAGCCTTAGTGCAAAAGGACACAAAAAAAGGAAAGGTCAAAACAAAGTTCATTAAGTCAGCAGCTTGTTGACTGAAATTTCGTGAGGGATTTTTACACAGTGCTTCAAAGGTAATTATGGTCTGCTTCAAAAACAGCAACTGGACTTGCTGATAGCCTAGAAAAGCCTTCTGTAGGTGATAAGCAACTTCAACAAAAAGGCAAAACCCAAGGATCTATGAATTAAGAAGTGAATTAATTAAGAAATCTCCACTAAGCAAATCCATCTAACAGCACTCTTGGACCATACCCAAGTCTGAAATTGAAATCTTCTAGCATCAACCTCCTTTCAACTCTGACAGGAAGCAGTAAAAGAACTAACCAGTGAAATAACCTGCACCTACAGCACCATCCATGGTTTAGGGTCCCAGCCATTAAAGCAAAACTCCCACTACTAATATTTAAACTACTTCCACTGCAAATTTTCTTGTGCAGTGGAACTGCAAGAACACTTTGATTTTATTCCAAATGAGTGCAGAGCATGGCTGGGACAGGATACAATGATATACTCAATAAAATACACTGCAGAAATCCATTTCATGACAAAGTTTTCTGTGCAAAGACATTTCCCTTGCCTCTTCTTCACACATGGGAAAAAATATAGAATCTCAATAGAAATGAACGAGCAGCATGACAAGAGATACCTTGTTTAACTCAGAATGAGATTAGCCTGTAAGACCAAGAGACAAGTAAATGACTCACTTCCATATTTCACTTTTTCAGTTTGTGCACACACTATTCAGCTGTTTTAACACCAACAGGTAAATAGAACAAAAATCTGATCATTGCAATGAAGCCTGCAACTCTGATCCCTACAGAATATATATATTTCAGGCTCCCATATAGGCTACTTTGAGAAAAGTATCTCCCTTAACCACTCTGAAGTACTAAGTAGATAGCAGATCCTGAGACATAACCAGAAGATTTCTTAATCACTGTTTCTTAACAGTCTAAATAAAATTTTTATTCACAGCTCTTCCCTGTTCATGTCTTAACTTTCCAGTATTTAAAATACTTGCAACTAAGCATTTACACTTGCACCATAAGAAAGAATGTAGTCAAACTTAGTGAAAATAAAAAATTATATATGGTGTTTTTCAACTGCAAAGCTGGTTTAAATGAGTAATTACAATTAAGATGGGCACATCTCCTTCAAATTTGCCAAAAGCAAGGATTTGTGAAATAGCACTTCAGTGATGTTAAGAAGAAGTTTTAAAGAGGACAGAAAAAGTTTTGAAAACTACTTGTCTAAAATAAGATCACTTCAACAACAGGCTATTAAGACCGCTTTATAGCCCGACCCACAGAAGACATTCTTTCTCTCTCTACTTTGATGCTTACAATAAAACCTAGATGTGTTCATTACTAGCAAGAAGTCTTAATAAATAAATCAACATCTGAAAGGTTCAATATCTATACCTTTGAATTTTCAGATTATAACCTTACTCCACTAGGACACCTTTTTTTATTTGGTGCAGGGGAAGCAAAGCCCTGCAGCATAAATAACAGACAAAGTTCCCTCCAGACTTCAATTTCTGCTTGAGATCTTGACTCCAGTCCATGAGAGCTGTGCCATTCATGCCCATACAGTTCAGAAATAACAGGTCACCACCCTGTTTTTTAACTTCTGGTAAATTTTTCTTTGAGTACGACATTTAAAGGGTGCTCAGCTTTAAGCAAACAACTATAAATTTTACAGTTTGGGGAAAAAAGGAATACCTGCAGCCCAAGCTCGTTTCCATAAAAAAAAAAAAAAAATAAATTATAAGGTTCACATTAAGTGACCAATAAAAAGACATACATTTCATGTTCCAAATGTAAACAGGTAATGTATAGAATAGTTAATACAAAGCGCTCTGAAGTTCCTTGATCGGACCAGAGTGCTTTCTACCCCTGCCAAATAAATAAAAAATATGATCTAGTTATTCCACACACACTAAAATAGTTTCATGATAGGCTAATTAATCATGAACATAACTTTTCAGACATTACATAATTTCACAGACTTGCTTGTAGCTCCTGCCAACAAAAACAACAGTTTGAATGAGAAATAAATCTACACTTGAAGAGAGATGACAGTGACAAAACATGACGATTGTAGGAAAAAGAGGGGGGAAAGGAAGGGGAAAGTTTTAATTTCGCACAACCCCCCTGTATAACTTTATTACTCAAAACATAGAAAAGCTTAAAAGCCAAAATACACAAATCAAGCAAATGAAAGTAACTTCTCACTCTAATCTTTCTTACTTCTCCAAAGTTACAGACTATTTCTGGAAATTATGTTTGATAGAACTTGAGAAAAAAACCTAAATCACACAACTTTTTCTGTGGCACCTATCTGGGATAAGGAATCTCCTTGCAATAGCTGTGGGTTTATTTCTTATTTGGAACACATCTAGTAGCACTCAGACCAAGCATAGATGACTTTTATATTTCAAACCAGTCTCAGACCTACATTTTCAACCTGGCAACAGGATAATACTTGATTAATTAAAACTATATATTAAAGAAAGTCAGATATAAAGAAAGGGAAAAATCAGTTTTTCTTAATAATGTACTTTTAATCCCTCTGGTAGGCCCCTCTGATAACAAATTCAAACCCCAAATAGCAATGCCAAGGCACTCTAACTGATACAGTAAGACTGTGCAGGCAGACAGAAGTGTTGATTCAGGAAGTCAGCGATTTCTACTGTTAGGAAAAAGGCTCTTACAAGGTCCCTCCAAACCCTGTATCAGTGACAGACATGCAATCTGCAGATTTATATTCCTTTTAATTGTATCACTGCAATTCAGTGATTTAGTATTCATATGAGAACAATATTAAGTTTGACAGGTATTTACTGAAGTAAAGTTCATTGTTCAAGGAATGCTGAAAAAAACTGATGAGAACTAATAACCTGGTTACATATCATGCCCCTTGTCACACTACAAACAAAGTGAAGAACATCTCTCTATCGTAAGCCACCAGGAGAGAACAGCAGCTGTAAGCACAAGCTGCTTTAATACTGTGATTCTGTGAGTGTTTCCTAACACCATCTCTCTCCCAGAAGCTCAGGAGAAAGAACACTGTAACATCCCCAAAACATCAACTTTAATTATGAGGTCTTTCATGCACTGACACCATTCTCCTTCACAGTAACTACAGATAATACCCACAGGTACAGAATGTAATTCTTTTTTACTTCTTTTTCGTCTTATCTTCTTCAGGAGGAAGGACATGACAAGAGTATTTTTCTACGATTTGAGACTTGTGTTTCCTGGGAGAAAGGATGTTCCCCTGCACACAATCATAGTTAATCACGCGGCACAGTCACTACTCCACCACTGCTTTCCAGGAAAAATCAGCACTTGCACTAAAACATCTGCCCTACTCATTCTGCATGTGAATTTGGTGAATCATAGAATGGTTGGAAGGGTCCTTAAAGATCATCTAGTTCCAACCTCGTGCCACCGAGGTGTGTGCCTATGTGCACGTGTGTGTGTGTGTGTGTGTTTGTGTTTGCTAGACCACCTTGCTCAAAGCCCCATCCACCCTGGTCTTGAAAACTCACAGGGATGGGACATCCCCAGCTTCTCTGGGCAACTCATTCCAATTCTTTACCACCCTCACAGTAAAGAATTTCTTCCTAGTATCTAATGCAAACCTTGCTCTGACCATTTCAGTTGAACCTGCTCTTAACCCTTGCCCTATCACTACACGTATTTGTAAAAAGTCCTTCCCGCAGGCCCTTTCAGATACCAGAAGGTGCTATACATTCTCCCTGGAGCCTTCTCTTCTGCAGGTGCAACAATACCAACCAACTCTCTCATCCTGTCTTCACAGGAGAGATGCTCCAGCCTGCTGAGCATCCTCATGGTCTGCTGACCAGCATCCTCTAGAGGATCTGCACTGCTTGGAGGGGAAAGGTGGAATCAAAGTATAATGGAATACTGAAGCCATCAGCTGAGGGAAAAGGTATTCCCCATACAAACCTATACACACTCCTGGAAACCAGTATCTCTTAAGATGAATGACTTTACCCCAGAACTCCTCTGGCGAGTCTTCTCTGGATGCACCATAAAAGGAGATAAATCCAGCGTAAAAACATAAATTGATGTCAAGTCAGACAACAGGGCACAGCAAATCAATATCAGAGTCCTGAACACTGACGAGAATGGAGGTTCAATAATCTCTGGGCAGCCTCTTGATTTTCTCAAGAATAAATCCTTGTATCAACCATCCACAAGCACATTCTCTAAAAGCTTAAAATCTCTGAAGCCAAACAGAAGTAAAAGTCACAACCTACCAGCAGACAAATCACAATGATACCACCTGACAGAGTTGCACAAGATGTCAGAGCCATGTTGCAACTTTTGTTTATACAGGGGCATAAATCTCTTACTGCATTAGTTAATTCTACATTCCCCCACTTGAAATTTATTTCTATTACAATTCTGAACAACGTACTGGGGCGTTTTTACAGCTTTCATAAGTCACATTTAATTGAAAGCATCTACATAAAGCTACAAACAGCTGCCAGAATAATAATTCAGTGAAGAGCTTCAGTTTCTGGTTTGGTTCTGTAATTTTCCTCCTTTCACACCGTCTTTGGATAGCTGATTAAAGCATCACGGTTCAAAAAAACTTCAAAACAATAAGGACTGTTCTTTGCCCTTAAATACCACTTAAGAGAACCCAGCAGTTGGGAGCTGTGGCCCTATCCCTTGGAACTGAAGATGAATATGCAGTTGGCCCTCAGTTCTGCACCGAGTTCCGACAGTCACCGTGTCATGGTCAGCGAAGACAAGTATCCCCCAAATGACATGAGGAAAAAACCTACAGCACACTTGTCATTGAAAGGTATCAGCTCAGAGAATGTAACATGTTAAACTAATACTAATTCATTCTCAGCAGTGGTTACATCAGGAACTTTTCAGCTTAAAGACTAAGTTTACAGAGACATCCCAAGTCCACTGGAGACAAAAGGGAGAGGACACTGGCTAACCAATACACAGTGGCATTTACAATAATGACTGGGGAAGAGGACCCTTCCATCTACATTCAAAATGCCTTCCTCATTCCTTTAAGGGAGCTGCATAAAAAGAATCCATATGAATGAGTGCAAAAGTCAAAGTAGACTCAAATCCCAGAAAACATTAACACCAGCAGTGCCATTTCATTCATCCGTGTTAGCCTGATAATATCTGAGAATTAGGAGACCAAGTATTAGGAGATCCAGCTGAAAGCTAAAATTCCACCCCACAATCACCCAAGAGTCATCATTTCAACAAGGAAAAGCAAAAAGGAATAAATAAATTAGCTTTCCAAAGAAAAAGCAGCACAACAGAGATAAGCTTTGGATGTAACAGGAGGATGGGATGGGATTTAGACATGAACTGGTTTTGGCTCCAAAACCTAAGTGTGTTATTTCAGAGCATTTCAGTGCCAAAACATTGCAAGTGCAGTGCCCCAATCCTCCACCAGGAAAAAGATCAGAACTACTTCCAGTGCCCAGACTAGAGAGCAGTAGTGAACAGGGATTTGGGAAATTAGAGAAAGGACACATAGGTCATTTTACAGCTGTTTACATCTGTTGTGCAGAAAGATCTGGTTCATATTTATTAGCTACATTTAATTTACTATAGATATAAATAATAAAGCATCTATTTTTTTTGAGTATCATTAGCCTATTATTAGTTACACAAGAAAATCAGTATTGGATTCCCCCCATGCCACCTCCTCCCAGCAATACTCCACTTGATACTCATTCATCTCCAGGATTATCATATAACTACCAGTTTAAAGCTGGATCAATGTTTTTTCACTTCACTGAACAATCTAATCAATAGCAACAAGGACATTGTGCTGTCAAAAGCAAGCTGCTGCTCGTGCTGCTAGTCCCCCCTGGGCCTGGTGTTACAGAACTGTGTTAGATGGATCCTAGCACGCAGCACTCAGTGTGACACTGATCACTCTGTAGGCAGAGCAAGGTGCTGATACCAAGTATACAGCTAAATCAACACAGCTAATTGCTGGCACCTTCAGAAAATAAAGTTGTGGTCATGACAAACTGTTGGTTGCAAAATTATTTGCATTTCCTATAGAGGAAACTAACCTAGTCTGATTTCTGGTTTAATTACCTATGTATGCATTGATTTTTTAGGAAGGCAAATTAAATGGAGAAACTTGCAAATAAAAAAATTCAAAGGCATTTCTCTAATCAGTAAAACATATATAAACTTCAAAAATTTTTCATCCCAACCCTTGGGAAGCATACCACTCTTACTACAAGTCTACAACTTTTGGAGAGCCTGGAAATCGAAAATATCACTGTACACATCTCAGGCAAGAGTAATGTTTTGTACTTATATTACACAAGATCTAAGAGGATAGGGGAAGTTGTATATACAAGACATTCCAGCTTAATCTCTTACAAATACATGCCAAACAGTGCAACCAAAGCAAAACCCACTCACTGGGATGTCTATTGTGTACTCAGTCTGTCTGTAGCAACAACAACAACAAAAAACTACACAAAAATACAAGGGTAGAAGGGTTTAGATTTTACTCCATGATCATCTTACTAAATAAAATTAAGTTATTCCTAGCTGTATTGCATCTTTCATTAAGGTACAGAAACAGAAAAAATGTGGGGTTTGAAACCACTTTTGTGTACTGGGAACAAGATGGGGGAGAAGAGGTCAGAAAGGCCAGAAACATCACAAAGAAATGAAAGCATTGTTCCTCATGATGTCCGGCAATCTTGGCAAGCTAATGGCACAGAACATGTAGATCCTGTTTTTGAACAAGATGGTGAAATCTGTCTTGTTGCTATAAAAGCAGAAAAACAACACTCAAGATTTCTCTTTATTTTAGCTATGAAGCATCTCAAACCCATGAGATTTTGAAAGTACTTAGTTTCACATTAAGAAACATTAGCTTAACCTAGAATCTTGGACCTTTATAAATAGTTCATTCCTCAGCATAACACATCTAGTGAAATCGGCTTCTGACTGGATTATCTGTCTTCACCATCTCCTCAGCTACAAATTCTCAAATTATATCCCTCATACTCACACTTAGAACCCAATATCCTTCCTCCTTGCTATTTACCCTGGATCTCCATCTTACCAAGAAGGAGTATGTGCCACATATAATCCAGTATCATATATTAATTCTTTATCTGATTTCTACCATTATGTGAAGTATCAAACACAAAGATGAAGACAGAGCTGCCCTCCCTCCTCTTTCAGCAGTAAAGCTTCCGAAGAGATCTGCTTGCTACTCTCAATTTCCATAAAACCTACTAGTCATTTTTGCTTAAAGCAGAAGTTAACTGTGATCCGGCCATTAAATTCAACTTTACTGAGGGAAGATGGGCAAAGTAGATCTGACTGATGCTGACTGCACCTGCAAAGTAACTGCAACTGCCTCTTCCTTTTTTTTTTTTTTTTTTTTTTTAAATGTAGGAAAACAAAAAGTAAATCAGCAAGCAAATATCCTTAACAAATGTACCAAAGGTACATCTTCCCCCTCAGTGGAATTGTTCCTCCAATACCACTATTATTTCTGTATATTGGACCAGACTCAGCTTACACACCTCTACCCATTCCAGCAGTGTGGAACCAAGATGCATGTATTTCAGAAAAAGCTAGCACTGCTGAAAAAGCAGAGAAACTAGATACTTTCCATCTATACAAAACCGGTCAATCTGCCACAACACTGGAATTACTTTTTTTTCCTCCTGCTTATGGGAAAAATGTGCTGGTGGTTCAATCACATTCACATCAACTAAGCCTGAGTTGAAGTCTCTGTCCTATTAGCAAAACTAGTTGCTATCTCTTGGGTCTAAGCAGCAGCCATGTCTGTCCCCATGACTCAAGCAACAATTCACGCACAGTTACCTGCAAGGTCCCAGGTCCTACCAGGAAAATGAGACAACACAAGAAATCTGCCAGCTTGCCATGGTATCACTGCAATAGGACTGGGAAATGTATTTTCAGCACTTACAGCAAGCACAGCACGTGGAGTTTCCTCAAGTGTGTTTATCAGGTGGCTTTGCATACACTCCAGAAATCAAACCAGGAATGACTGTGTTAAAGGGCATTACCTTCACATATGTCCTTTGCCATAGGGAATCAACAGGCCAGACTGTTGAAACTTGCAAAACCCTGAAATTACCCTGATCAAGCCTAAAATGGACACCTGCTCTTAAAGAACTGGACTGAGACTCCCTGTCACTTACATAAGCCTGCAAGCAGCCAAGATAAACTCCCACAGCAAAGGGCCTGAACCATATTTCCAGTAGTCCTCTGGAGGTGAAAAGCACCATGCCATTGGCCTTCTAGAGTAAAACCATGCAACAATCAAGTGCCAAAATGCTGCTAGCTAACATTTCAACAGCCAAAGCAGGATCTGAAGAAGATCCACAAAAGCACAGAATGAAGCTGAAGTCTTGCCAGAGGTTCCTAATATTAATGCACTGCTGACAGCCGCTTTCTGTCACTGATGTCTGTACTTGAGCTACAGTTTTATAGAAACACAAGCTTCAGAAGAAACAGGCTACTGCACAGAACAGCGATGACAGATCGGAGAAGCCAACTCAACATTTCTTGAGCTTGACAAACCATGATCAAGCTCTCAAACTACAGAAACAATTAAAACCCCTAAAGACAAGGTGTCAATAAAATGAGTAACTACTAGGTGAAAGAACACTTAGTTTAGAATTTGTTTTCCTTTCTTCACCCACATAAGTCGAAGACCAGCAACAACTACCTCCAGCAAGGTTTAGCAGGATTCTGAACGGTTATTTCCTTTAAACGTCTTTGCAAAAACAATGATGACTGAAGAAATGACTGTGTTGGATCCACTCTGAGGCATCAGTCAGTACTACTGTAATTCTTTACAATTCTTTCAAGCTTACCCTGATCCGTTGCTTGATTCTAGAATAGAAGTGTTGAATGCATGCATCCATACGTATCACGTTTATCAACTGCATCCTAGGAATATGAAGAAAGCTCTAATATAATAACCTACACCAACAGAAATTCTATTGGATTAAAACTATAATTACCTTACTGAATTTGAGAATAAAAGCTGTATTTTGATAGAGTGAGAAAAGAGGACTTTAATGAATTATTGTTTTGTTTGGCATAGTGAGGCACATTTGTTACAGCATGTGGAAGCTTTCTTGTAAGCAGATGCAGTCCTTGTTTAAGATGTACTTTCAAGCTATACTAATAGTCTTTAGCAACAAACAAATATTTTACAACACTACAGCTGTACATGTTGCTACATTTCAGAGTAAAAATTGTTTTGAACTAATTCTGGTTTTAGTATTGTTATTTAAAATATGTAATTTCTGGAATTACTAAAACACAGCCTTTAACTCTGGTAAACCAGTCAAACTGTCAAATCTGATGGCAAATTTTAACAGCAGTGCAGTTCTGCCCAGTCAATCTTTAGGAAATCTAACCATTTTATTAAGTGTTTGAATACACACATGAAATTAGGGAGATATGGATCCTGATGTTTTCCTCTCATTTCATTGCCAGTTTTGTGATTACATTTAATGAATAAGAACTGTTCCTCTGTCTCAGTACTACATAGCCTATTTCATTTAGACCCCAGATACCATGCTGAAACATACTTTGATGCTCACAGCTTATCATCTTTCTTCTACTCCATGGCCACCTCTTTTCACAAAATTTTTGCTGATACAGAGACACTTGTTCACAAACACCAAAGACTTTGTTTTCTCTCCCCACCTCTCCTTGGCTCATTCTTTTTAAAAATATGCCAAAGAAATACTGTTGCAGGTACAAGCAAGGGAAGAGGCAGAACAAAAAGCCACACACAAACACCAACAACAACCAAACAAAAACTTTAAAAAGCATTCCATTTGCCTTAAATTGATGCAAATTCTGAATGTACTGAGTCCAAACCAATCTACAGCACTCTAGAAATAGGGCTTCCTAATCCTAAGAAAAGTTCTGGCAAGAGATGAGCTACAGTACAGCAATTGCCAGAAACCTGCAACAAAAGAATGTTGAAGACATTCAAATAAAGCAGGTATCTTCTAGAATTCCTTTTTTAACTCTAATCTAGGACTAGCAGGTCTCGTACAAAACTTCTTTTGCTCTTTATTTCATTTTTATTACTTCAACTGATTAACATCTTTTTAAGAGCAGATACCAAGTTTTTCCACTGCAATAAAAAGCAATCCTGGCCAAGAAAAGATTTGCCCATTAGCCGCACTATCTCCACAAAGACAGCAGCCTTATTAAATTACAACTGTTTGAACAAGGTCAAGAACTCAGGGTTTAATTCAAAGTGTTTCCAGGTATAATGCTGTCAGGTCAACTTAAACAAGCCAACAGAGGCTTTGAGCTTGATTAAATATTAAAGCAGAATCTTTCACATCTGTTTTTACCCAAGGATGAAATTACTGTACATCACTTCAACCAGCTCATTAATACACTAAACACATATCTTGCCTCAAAAGGTTACAGGAATATCAATGCTTTCAGCGTGCCTGCAGTGAAACCTACACAACTCAGCTAGAAGTGAGGTCACTGCATACTTTAGCAGGATGTCAATATTTTTTTATAAATGTGAGAGGTAATCAGTTAGTCATAGATACATTTTAAATTAAAAAATGGAAGCCTCCAGTGCAGCTAAATCAGTTGCCTTTGATCTGAACCTTTAAAATGCTCACCTTATTTTCTTTTATAGATAACTTGATAACAGACACAAAACAAAGTTTGATCCAACAGTAATTATTTTTAAAACTGGAGGGCTGTCATGCCCAACTAGAAATCTGCTTTTTAAAAAAAGATTCACAGCACAATTTTTAATTGAAATATAAGAAGGTCTATCAGGATCATCTATTTCAACACGTATCACTTCCAACGATACTTTGATGGTATGTTTAGGTACAGGAGAAGAGAATGCATTTGAGGATACAATTTCTTTGACAATGATAAATACACAGAATTAACTACTCCACATGGCATTTGCAGCCCTTTAAAACATAACCAAAAAAATAGATACTCCTCTAGCATTATCTTTGTATAAGACAGGAGACATTAGTCAAATCGTGTTTCCTGACTGCAATCCATAAAAAGCAGAGACAAATGAAAGTCATCTATTTAGAGCAACAGATGTACAAGACAGGACTCGGAAGGGAAGCTATGGGAAGTGTTTTGCATCTAGACCATGCTCATCCCAGATAGAAAATGGTCTCTGTATTTGTAGATGCTGAAACTGAACCTAAACATCACTTGTAAAATAAAATTTAAAAAAAAACCAAACAAACAACTAGCAAATGTGCCACAAAACATTCAAATCTACTACACAGTTTTAACAGCACACTCTTAGGGCAGGGCAGGAGGAAATGTATATGCTCGAATGTATAAGTTCTTACATAATGAACTGGAGAAACCCTAACACCTCTTAAAGCCCCAGCATCTCTTTGAAGAGTCAGAACTATATATTTTAAGCACTGCTAATAAGGCATGAGATAATTTGCTTAAGACAAAATAAAATTCCGATACAACATAGTCTTCTATCACCCACTAATTTACACTCGAACAGTATCATCAACTAGACCAAACTATGCTTAATGTAAAGTCAATAAATGCTTTTTTGGCTGTTGACACAAAAATCTACTGGGACTTAAACACTTGAGGAAATTAATAACCCTCTGGTTCAATGCACATCTGTATTGAAATAATTTGGTCTTTAATTCACTTTATTTGTAGTTGGGTTTAAAGCAGTAAATTTGATAGAAGCAGGCTTCATTAAACCAATCTAGTTCAAAATGCTTTTCATTAAGCTGGGTGTATTTGAACAGTCAAAAAAGATTCATTTCCTTTAAAACAATTGTGCATTATAAAGCATCCCAAACAAACCAAGATCACTAACACATAATATAATAAAGGCATTTACATTTGATCTGAGCAAAAGCCAACATTAATTATCTGTTTGCTTTCAATACATTTTCTTGAGGCACAGACACTCCTTTGTTACTGCCCACAGAACCTCACATGGCAAATAGCTGAAAGACCACCAAAATAAAGCATCTAGAAGCTCAGGCTATTATGGCAACCTCACAGCTTCCTGTTTCAAGAGTTATGTTTAATCCTTTCAACACAGATGTAGTTTAGCATTGTGGTTAGCTTGGAAATCAGCAGCAGCAACAGGTGGCTGGTGCACAGACACCTTGGGACACACCACATCCATGTGCTGGGGAAACCTGTGCCGAGTTACCTGACAAGTGTAACAGACCCTGGAAAGTGACAGATCCTGCTAAGAGAATTACACCGACAACCCTCTCTAGGAGAATTCAAAACCAGCAGCAACTCTGCAAAAGGTGGCAGCAATCACATGTGGAGCTGCCAGGACACACTGAGCACTTCAGCAGCCTGAGATGTCTCCAGTTTAAGTCTGCACCCCAGCCTCTTCAGGACAGGGTGTCACTGCATACCACCACAGGAGCCCCAACGTCAGCCGAACACACATCTGGCAAAACAGAGACAGTTACACTGAAAATGTGCCTTAAGACGTGTGCAGTAACTCAAGAGCATGGTGTTAATCACTTCCACACATTTACCTTTCTATTCTGTTTGAGTGACATGGCATTCAGCACATTCTGTGCCAAGGGACTCCTTACTCTCAGGTAAGCACATAAACAAAATCTAGATGGTATGAATAAACCGATCTCTCTTGAGATTTTTATTTTCTCGAAGTACATGCACATATTCCAGACAAAATACAATATTTTTGTGATTTCAAGAGGTGAAGAACTTTTTAAATTAAGTTTTGACCTTCCCAATACATCACTGGGCCCTGTCCCATCCCCCTGCTTTCACCACATGTATCTCATGCCTCTGTGTCCACTCCTTCAGAAACAGAAACACGTACCTGTGTGATTTCAGCCTTACCATGCCACACAGCACAATACCTGTGATACAACTGAGTTGTAAGTAGCAGTCACATGTTCCCTTTTCATTCTCTGGGGAGGGAATGAAAAGGGAGATAACCTAGCATGAAATAAGAAAGTATTCTTAACAATTAAGAAAAAATAAAGGCACAAAACCCCCCACTCAACCTGATCCCTTATGAAACACTTTTCCCATTCTTCAAAACAAAAAAGCACCACCTTCCAAGGCTATTTAGTTACACTACTTTCTAATCAATCCCAATTATTACTACAGAACTAGACCAAGAAAGGACATAGGAAAGAGAGGACACAAATAGTTTGTACTCCACATAACCTTTAACTTCCCATAAGGCTTAGTCTGATATACTTTTGTGGTTCCAGGATCTGGATTGGGATTTAAGTACCTAGAAATCATTGTCCACCTCCAAAAACAAACATCACAAGGTTTGTGATTTCAAGTGATGTTGTGGTGACTACCACTTATTCCATAAACAAGCACAATAGTGCAAAGATCATGTCTTAAGTTCCTACAACTAAGAGAAGAACCCACAAGGACCAGAATGACTCTACTATCAAGTTTCTCCCACTCCTCATAAATTGGTCATAAAATTACCTCATGGGTGAAGAACACACACTACATTTTGCTAGTGCTTTCAGAAGGCATCAAACTCACCAGTAACCAAGGCCTGGTTCATTGAAATTGGACATGGTGCCATGACATTCGTTACAGCAACCCCACACCTTTTGGCCTAAGCACCTGAAGGTGGCTGCAGCTATTACCAAGTTCCTTGATTAACTTGAAAAGACAAGTCAAAGCCTCAACACTGCTAAGTGACTGACAGTACTTGCAAAAGGAAACTGCTCTCAGTAACAAACACTACCATTACAAAGTTTACAGTAGACTATTTTCTTCTTTCACTTTCCTTTCATTCCCTGTAGTCTTCTGGTTTTCTCTTCTATCCTCAACCAACCTTGCACCTCATTTTTCTACTTTCAAAATCAAAATCTGTCAGTCTTCACAAAACAATGACGTTGGTAAATCACTGTATAAATGAGGGTGGTGCAAATAAAACATATTGTATATACATATTTGTGAATGAATATGTTTAAAAGTAGAGTACCTTCAAGGCATATAAAAATCACTTCTGAGGAGCAAAGAAAATTCTCTTCCTTGGAAGCTGTTTAAAATGGTTATTTGCATCAATTCTGAATTGCTACTGCTAAGTGGCATTAGACTATAAAATCACACTCCACAGTTTTCTCCTCTTGAGATTTACAGTTAAATGATAAGAAAAATACTTCCTGGTTAAATTGGACAGATAATGCAATACAGCTTTTATCAAACCAATAAATATGTTATAATATACAAGCCTCTGGCCCTAAGAGACTTCCTTTTTCAGGTGCTGGCAGTCTATAAATTAGCTCCTTTGTAGCACAGAAAAGCTCCATAATTAGTACCTAGTTTATCATTAAAACCTTGCATTCACTGTATGATGTCACAGACTACTGAGTCTGGCTCTCATTTACACACTCAATTATTTTCTGGCATCCCAGTACAGTTGATCCCATTATTTCCTATATAATTGACCAACTTCAACAGCTGCAATTCTTCTCTTGTAAATACAGAACATATTGTAGATGACAGGATCATAGTTATCACTCTTAAAAAAATTCCACATAACATACAGTTTAAATTTGACAAAGCTTAAGATGCTTTGCCCTGCAGCCAGCAAAAGTTTGATTTAAAAAGCACTGTAGAGTAATTAAATTTAAACCACAGAATTACTTAAAGTACCACATTCATTGACTGGTAGAGCTTTTATTGCAATAGATTAGACTCATTACTTAAGAGTCTGAAAAGCAGTTGAAGATAATTTACCTCTGGTGCTAGAAATTAATACAGTTACTTTTGATTACAGCTGTGAATGAGATATACAGATAGCAGTTCTGCATATTAAGGCATTCCAGACACCCCCTAGACCAATGGAGGGCAGGAAGTGTCCTAGCTGACTCAAATCTCACCTAGTGACCAACACGGCAGATCCTTCTTAATCCTTCTGGCAAAACCTGGAATGCATGCTCTTAGAATTTCTTCTACCCAAAGGGCTTGAAATGGTAACCCCCTGCAGCGCAGACATGTAAGATAATGGGCAGCTCAGTAAAGTACCTGATTTCACAGAGCCAGGAGAAACTGTGAGATGTTTTCACCTATTTCTGCAAAAATCATTATACCCAAGAACAAGAAGATCTGAGAAAATAGCTTATTTAGCATAAAGACATCTCCAAGTCTGAAAGCCAAGAAGTCCTTTCCTACTGGCCCTCAAACATATCAAGAATAGTCTGAATGACCAATAATGAATCTAATGATTCATTGATCAAAGAACAACACAGTAGTAGAAAAGACAGGACTCAACAACCTGCAACTGTACTGTGCAGGAGTGCTTAGCCCTACAAATCAAAGGGAGAAAGCACAGTTTTGGCAACTTAACATGCTGTACATACACATGGAAAACAACCTTTATAGGATGGCAGTATTTCCCCCCCGCATGCTTCTATCCTTTATTCTATATCATTACAATAAATAAAACTCCTTTTATGTTTGGTTTTTTTTTCACACCTTCCTTGAAATTTACTGGACAATAGCTGTTAATTGCATTTTATAGCTTTTTATTGTGGATTTATGGTTTTATTAATACCACTTGCACATCAGGCATATCCAAGATGGCTTGGAATTTCAGACAATTTAAGGATTTTTCTTTGTATTATTAGGTACAACAAAAAACCCAACTCCAAAACACAAGAAAAAGCAACAAAGCAGCCTCCTGTTAGGAGGCAAAAAACATCTGACTTTTAGTTGTTGCACTCCTAAATGTGCCACTTGTAAACCCTGACAGCCAGGACAGGAAAACCTGTTAGCACTCAGGCCATTCTCCTCCAGAACAAATGTGTTTTATCAAGGATATCACACTTGTCAAATGTCTCCAGAAGCTTTCACAGGTAGATGCCCACCACTACTGATGCCATTTGGAAAGCTTGGGCATCTGCTGCCATGGTTGCACTGTCTGAAGCATTTTTTCCAATGAAGCCATATGATTCATAGGGAAAGGGAGAAGAGACAAACAGGGAAGAGTCCACCTCAAAACTCTACATAAGTTTTGATTTGGCATTCCTGTTTTACACCACTGAAGATATTTCAGGTTTTCAATCCACAAAAGAATACAAACAATTTAGATCATTATGGATCTTGCACATGAAAATCTGTACTGACCAAATTCAACAAAAGAAAATCAAGGCCAACACCTCACCCTTTTCCATAGGATGGCTGCAAGATACAACAGCGTAGCAGCACAACTGATCTGCACAGCACATCTTTTCCTTCAAGCCCAATATTTTATCACTTAAACTATTTTATCATTTATCAGTGTATCGATGATGACATATTTGCATTAATCCAAAGCTTATACAAAGCCTAACAAAGCCTAACAGCGAAAGAACAATATTTTAATAATATGGAATTACAATTTCAATATGCTCTAACTAACAAGGAAGAAAGTGATCTTTGTGGTGGAATGTTGGGCAAAAAAATAGGAAGTTTGTAGCACTCCATTAAAAATATTTGAATATTTGTGTTCAAGACAAAAATTCAAACTAACCAACCTCAAGAGAAATGTATTCTTTAGACATGAATTGGGCAGCTGGTGAGGCTAGTCTTTGGGGTCCTGTAATCAGTGTCCACAAAATTAATTCCAAGTTAGTTATGAACATACATTTGTGAAGTTCACATGCTGATAAAGCTGAGGATAACAGTATGGTCCTCTCTACTAAAAGGTTACTTTTCAACTTGTTGTATTATGGATAGTCAGGATCTTCTTAAATCAGGTACATTTCAGACATTAAACAGAAGAAGCCTACAGTACTACAGAAGTGCTTCTGCCGCATAAATGAGGTAACTCAATTCCAAATAATGTTCTAGTGACAAAATTCCATCATTATTTATTTGTTTGCAGAACATCTTTTGCCTGTAATCTAGGTAAGAACCTTTTCATCTTCAAACAGAGCATCTGCATCATACCTCTCCAGACAGAATCTTTTCCCAAGTCAGAATAATTAAGCATTAAATTAAGCTCTTAAAAACTGTCTTCACTGCATTCACTTGGTCTTTTAATTCTACTCTAATGGATTATCTATTTAACTTAGTCAGAATTTAATCCAGTGTTACAAGTCACGACCAAAGAAAGATTATTTTAATCCAGCTATAAAAGCTTGAGCTCTTGAGCTAACACACTAGACCTATTCTCAAGATTCACCTGTGCTACTATACCAGCACTGCAGATCGTGAAGCACAAAAACCATGGGAAGAGACTGAGGAGTCTCTCGAGTGATGAGACTTTAGACTTTGGAAATATAAACAGCAAGTTAAGCCTCCATTTTCTACTCAATTGTACATCAGTCAGAAAATACACACACGTAGTCAGGGCCTCAAACCAGCTATTTTTTTAAGCTGTGTGAACTGATGGTGGAAGGCAGGTGGGTGGGTGGGTAAAGGTAGGGCCAGTGAAACAGATGAAAAAGAAAGCATTTTTTGCTCCTTCAGCAGATGAACAGTCCAACACTTCCCATGTATGTGTCTCATTTTCCCAAATTACTGTAAGCTAAATATAAGAATATTAAACTCTGCAAAAGAACCTAAGAGAAATTATTACATGACAGGAAACAGCATGAACTATACTGTGTCCTATACCACAATGGCAAACTCAAATCATAGTTGGCTTTTTCCTTCCCCTCATTATGAGAGCCAAACCACAAAACCTATGTTAAGATCTTATCAGTTAAGCTTCCCCCATGGGAGAAGTTCAGAAACAGCTGTACCAAGAATCACTGCTCAGATCAAGTCCCTGAAGTAGTCACAAGTTCAGAAAAATGAAATCTGTCCTTTTTGACACAGTTTTCGGGCCTCTTCCATCTCTTGAGATATTTGTATTAACAATTTCCTAATTAACACTCTGGAGAAAAATGCAAAGCAAAACAAAAGTAACAAAACCCCCCATAGTATACTGTTTTTACTGCTATTGGTATCGCCTAGGAAGTACAGAGTCTGAATACAAACTGGTGATTTGGGCAAACTAACCCAGAGAATGTAGCTAAACTGCATGTCATGTGAATAGGTTTTATGTAGATTATACATTACTGCCCCTTATTTTCGTGACAGGACACTTCTCAGTACCCTCCATGGAAGAAGCTAAGGTACTGACTACAGCTTGTCACTCCAGCTGTACACTGATAAAGCTAAACAATCAACACCATTCACAAAAAATATCTTCAATATAATTCTGTTAAATTGGCATAAAATGTGTTTTTAAAAAATACTTTTTTTAAATCAAAACAAAACCCCTGTGTTTTGCTACTGTTTTCACTAAGTGGGTTTTCTGTTCTAGATTATGCTACTCCTGGGCAAGCCTGAAAAAGCACATCTAAAAAACAAAACAAAACAAAACAAACAAACAAAACCAAAACAAAAAACAAACAAACAAACAAAAACAACAAAAAACCCAAAAAAACCCAAAACACCACCAAAAAAAAGCACAGAGTATAAATACGAAAGCTCTCTTCTGTGGTACTAACCACAGCAGGAAGAAGTGGTGATGGCATAAGCTGTATCAAATACAGCTGTGATGGAATTTAATAGATCTACTAAGAAAAAAAAATTGTAGACTAATTATTTACTGGATTATGAATACAAATGCATCAGAACTACAAACAAAATATAAACATTACTTTTTTGTAACACTACATTAAAAACTCTTAGGAAAAGTGGTATTTTTACTTGTACCTAAAAGCATATCAACAGAGTATAGGAGAACAAATGCAACTCCACAGAGCTCTTAACAAGCACAAGCTGCTTAGTTTGAAAGGCAGCTCTAAGCCATGCTTCCCTGTTGCTGTTTTGTTTGTATCAAAATACTTGTCATTGTACCTCTGCTAATATCAGCCCCAATTAAGAATTTAATTACTCCCTTACTGGCTTTATAGTCTAACAGCCCGTTTTCAATGAAGAGTGATATATGGTAATACGCAATATTCCCTGTGGTACCTCCTCCCAGTGAAACTCCTTACAAGAAAACTGCATAAAATTACAAACTCCAGAGTTTTTTCTTCAGCTGCAGCATTTTGCAATGCTTTGCTGAGAAGCTATCCAAAAGCAAGCACCCTTTATTACAGGCCTTAAAAAGCTGAGAGGTGAAGGGGGCTGCTAGATCACACACCTGAGTAACTTTGCAAGCTGTACCAAGCATGCACAAGGCTGACCTGTGCCACTGTGGGCCAGACGGTACCAGCAGCACTGTAACCCGGGCTGGCTCAGAGGCTGCCATTTCCCACCCTGGCAATGGAAGCTGCACTTCTGAAGTTCTCATGCAACCTGCCTTATCTGCATCCTTATCTCCAGTGAGGCCACAGTCCCTCACAAGTGAAATACACCACTGCAGGAGCTATTACATTTTGGTCTGCTTTGCCTGAAGCACGAATCAATATCAGTTTACTTTTAGTCATGCAATGTATTCTAGGGAAGGTTGATAAGAGATTAAAGACTTTATTTTCATATATAATATTTATATGAAATATAATAGTTTTAACACTGAGGCAATCCTAGAGATGCTAAGCAGACCATTCATTCTTTAAAGCTGTGACAATATCTCAGATTTTTATATAATTAACTTTCAAAGCACAAACCAGATCACAAAAGAAACCTGTTTGATATGAAGCAGAGGTAGAGAGGAATTATTGGAAACGTACTGGAGTTAGATGTCAGCATTTCAGTAAACTAAAAGGCAAAGGAAAAAAATCCATAAAAATTCCATTAGGTAAAAGAGAAGAGCAATTTCTTTCATCTGAGAAGTTATTTTGAACATTTATGATAGAATGTATTTCACTAAGTGTTTTAGCACTGTCTTCAGAAATGGAAAACAATTTGCTTATTAGGGCAAAAATATATTGGAGGCAATGAAACAAATACGAAGTTGCTTCCTTTTTATATAATTTCAAAGATGTATCATTTGACTGTGTTATTTCTACAGCAGAAAAAAGACTTCAGTTCCTGGATTTGAGAATATCATAGCCCACTGTGTTACAGCTTTATGTAACAAAATTCACTTAACATAGATTCATTTCTAAATTCTACAAACCAAATACTAATTTTTCATCACCTTTTCATTATAATCCTAGCATTAAAACAGAATTTCTAGTTTCTGAACAATATAGTTTCTACAGAAACAGCCCAGCAACAGTTTCTGAAACTGCATGGAAGATGGTCAATTGTTTCTTGGTAGAAGTCTAATCAGTGTATGATGTGGGCTAAAGGAAACCTAACAACCCTGTAAAACATTATATTCTTGATAAAATAAATGAACCCCCAAAGATTTCAGGAATGAAATCAAAATTACACTTAAACAGGGCAGGGCAGATGAACCTAAACTGGATCTGAAAAACATTTTCCTATAACATGCATTAGACACCAACTCTTAAATGTAGGGTCTGTATGAATAAGTGTCTATTTACTGCCTTCTATATAGTAAGGTATACAAGCACACCCCTTTGTATATATAGCTGACGGAACAATACCTTATTCAATTTATACCTTACCCACTGAATTTCTGAAGCAATTGAAATTTCTCAGAACAACTCACTTTTAGATCCTTACAAAACAGAATTTTCTCGGACAACACTATACTGATCTCAAGACCTTAACTGTTTCATGAAAAAGTGTGTAAACACTACCAATGCAGAAATGTTTTCTGCAATCCAAGCACTTTAAGCTTGGTCTGGGGAATGCTACGTTTCCTTCCCCAATCCCTTTCCAAAATCATTCTAGAATCTAAATACTTCAAATCTTGAAAACAGTTCTTAATAAAATTCTGTGTACTAATTTGTTTCCTAAAGGATGGGGGAAACAAGTCTGCCTGGAAGCTTTAAGATGACGGTGAACTATGATCTTTAAATTTACTCCCATAGATTAGTGGAGTATGAGTACACTCATAAAAGCAATCCAAAGTAAATACATTTATGAACTTGATCATCATCAGATTGCTTAAGCTGTATTTAAGGCAAGTCTAATCAGGCAGAAACAAGAGTTTCTCCCCTTGGCAGCACTTGAAGAAAGGCAGAGCTTTCAAAGTTTGAAAAGATCAATAAGCATGTGGTGAAAACAAAGCTGAAAAACTCAGTTTATTTAAAATGTTGAACACAGTTACTAATCCAGTAAGCCACCAGCACTTTAAAGGTAGTATGACATTCTTACAGGAGTCCAATGCTCAGTACCTGGAAAAGGACTAACCACCCTTTAGCATAACCTTTGTATTCACTAAACCCAGAATTCAACAGCAGAGCAGCTGCTCAGTGCCTGCTCTGCAGAATTCAATGAACGACAAAAGGTTACCTTAATTCAGTGAGATAATCAGCACACATTTATCCTCCACCAAGAGTTTTCCAACCATCTGCAAGGCGGCAGGGCTGACTGCCTATAAAACAACTGGTAGCATGCTGACATGTCCTCACATCACTCATGTCAATGAAAACTTATCTCTTAGCAACAGCTAAAAGAAGCTGAACTGCCAGAAATATTTTAGATGCATCACGAGCCAACAATTTCTTCATAAGTGATTTTGATTGCTGCTGATCTCCAAACAGATGTCTACTCTAATTGGTAAAATTTATTAAATACATATCGTAACTAAGAAAAAGTCAAGTAGTTATGCCCTAAGAAAGCAATAACAATGGGAGTCATTCTAGCTGTGCACATAAAAGACAAAAGCTAACCTTATTTGAAGCTGCTGGTCTCGCAGTATCAGTAACAGTGAAGTAAACATGCATGTGTTGTGGGGAAAGGAAGGAATTTGCTATTAAGGTTGCTGTCAGAAACTGAAAGCTAAGACACAAGTCCACTAAAACAAAGATAAATATTTTTGACAGGAAAAGCAAAATAAGAGATTCAATGCTAACACCACTTAGCTACTAAAACTATTTTATGATTCTCTTCCCTGCTACATGGGAGCAAATACAGAATTTTAAGGCATCAATCTTTACAAGTAAATTCCATACAAACCTCTGATAAAATTAGAAATACACTTGTTCTAGCAAAACTCATTTGCATTAACAAAACATCAAGCAAATTAAAATTTTAGCAGCAGACGGAGATCAGGAAATGGAAAAGGCTTTTTCTCAGCTATATTACAAACTCTTCTCTAGAAAACAAGTCATGCAGAGGTTTCCTCAAAATATATCCACAGACAATATTGAGAAAAAAACAATATAAGTCATTCAGATTCTGGTTCATGTTAGCAGATAATGAGCAGTTTTGCTTTCCTCCATCACTAGTATTTTCCAGAAGACAAACCAAAATCTGTCAATCCTAGGCTGAATAAAGCCACATTTATTTACTTGAATTCACAGTCAAAATTGAGGTATCATCCTGAATTTAGAGCAGTATAGGAAGTTGGGAACACAGCAGAAGATTCCTGCAGTGATTTATTAATCCAAATAAAAGACTCCTACCACCCATCTCATATTCAGATCAGAAAAGACTCTTGCAACTCTCCACTGAAAGAATGAAAACATGCCTGCAAGAAGAGCAGCTAGTCACTGGTTTTTAAACTCTGTGCACAAATTCATAAAGCAAAACCAATTTCCCATTGTCACAAGAACTCCAAATGGCAAAGCACAGACCTTAATGAACACAAGTACCAACAGCTTCCTTTATTAAGTGTATGGCAGACAAGCACATCGAGTGACCCAACAAGAGCAGTTCTTGATCAAGCCACACTGCAAGCCTCAGGCTTCCAAGGGAGCAGGAGCTCCAGCACCTTGGAATGCAGCCAGAACATCCAAGTAACAGAGCATCCCACGGGCACTCAGCACGGGCTGCTACCTTGAGAAACCCCCCTGCACGTGGTTTGAGTCACTTCTTGACAGATTTACAGATAAATTTTAGACCTTCAGAAAACACCTGGAACATCCAAAAGCCTGCTTTGCTGGATCAGCAGAATGCATGCCAAACTATAAAAATAAATACACTGGGTTTACTATACAATTTTTCAATATTAAAGCACATTAATATTTGCAAAACAGCATTAATGAGTTTTTTGTGATGTTCAGTTTCTATACCTGGATAAAGCGGAAAGGGAAGAGAGCTAGACCGTTCAAGGCAGAGCAAAAATATTCAGATCAGAAAATACCATGTTTATGTATAACCCCATTGTTCATTACATTAACCTCCATGTTTGTATTTATAAACTGACTGATAACCAAATAATTACTTGCAGGAGTCAATGCACTGTCCTCCTCCTCCTCCTCTAGCATTAACAGATTCTTGTTACACCAACTCTTACAGCAGGCATCCTAGCATTCAGAGGTCAAAAGAGAAAAATCAAAGTCTGAAATGAAAGCTGAGTATATTTGGAATAGAAGGGAGTAATACAGCAGCCTTCATAAGTATAGACTTGTTAACTAGCTAGTATTAAATTCTGTGATCATAACAGAGCTTATTTTGGTCTTAAGAATCCTCTCAGGCTCAAACACTGACTTTTTCATCATCTACTGTATTTTTGTATAATGTCTTTTCCAACTACTGCTCATTATCCACTGATGTTAAGCATTTTAAAGAATTCCACACTTCTCACAACTTAAGTATTACATTTTTACCAAATAGGTTGCTCAGGACATTGCCTAGTCCAGCTCTGATCACCTCTGACGTTGGGGATTCTGTAGCCACCCTGACTCCCTGCTCCATGTCTCTCCAGCCTCACTTTAAAGGATTTTCTCTTCAGCTATCTGTGATTTCCCTTAGTGCAACTTACCCCAGTTACCTCTCATTATTTTGCCATCTGAAAAATAGCAGTCTCCACTATAATCACCCAACATGTAGTTTTGAAAGAGGTGCTTTAACACAACAGTCCCACACATCTATGCCATTTTACCTGTACTCCTTTCGACTGTGATGTGTAAATACTTTCTGCTGCCTAGGGAAGTGCTGGAATCACTATCTCTGGAAGCATTCACAAAACATGCAGATGTAGCCCCTAGGAACACGGTTTAATGGTGAACACGGCAGTGCTAAGTTAACAGTGGGACTCACTGACCTGTGAGGTCTTTTCCACACTAAATAATTTTATGGTTCTACTTATTCATTAGTTAAAAACTGCCTGTATTCTAAGTCTGAAACTCAGGTGCCACTGACATCTGTCTTTTACTGAGCCAAATACAAACTCAGTGTTGCCACGGATACATGGACATTACATAAAAATTAGTTCTTAAAGCTACAGTCATTAATCTGCACCATTTTGGAAAAAACAGATCTGAAATTGAAGCCAACTTCAAAATACAACCAGGGATGAAATTAACTCCTGGAGAGCATGTGGAAAACGTGTGGCAAATTCACCACAGCTTGAGCTAACTCCACTTCTAGTCTGAGATGAGGAAACATCAACCATGCCTACCAGACACCTCTGCTGAGATCATACACAGCTTTTTTCCTGTGCCAGAGTCCTGTTTGTAATTAAAACCAGAAGTCTCAAGCCTACACCACTTAGAACTGCATTAATTGGTAACTGCTGGACTGTACCACCACAACCACAAGGGGAGAAAAATGGGACTCTAGATCCAAAAAACTTGACAAAGCAGAAATTTGTGCACATATGTAGCTAGTACTGCAGTGACAAGGACTAAGAGCAGACAATTTACAAGTCCGCAGCTTCCCTCTCCACATGGGATTTTCCTTATGTAACATCTCATCTACAGCACAACCTGAAGTCACAATAATCCACACAAACCTGGAACCAAGTGCAGCAGCCCTGGAGCTGCCTGCACAGGCATCCCTGTAACAGGTCACACCCATTCATTACAAGAAGGCTGGCCGTGCTTGCAAATTGAAAAATTTAGGCTCTTCACAGAACCTGAAGAGGAAAAAAACTCACAGAAAAATCCATGCGACACCAGTAATAATTTTCCTCAATGATGGATACAAGCAGATTGGGAAAAACAATACTGAATACAAGTAATTTTGCCACTGAAGGAAATCACGCTAGTTTAAAAATTGATTTGTCACTTACCAGGTAACAAAGGACAGCAGTGGATCTGCCGGCTCAGTGATGCCTGATCTGACATGCCATCCTGTTCTAAATTCTACAGCCACCATGTGAGCCCTGACCCTGTTATTCCAGTACACAGCAGCACTCCATCCACCTGGTTCCACAAAGTCCTACTGGCCTGGCTTGAAACAGGCCCTCAAATCATGGTCTGTCTTTATACCCAGGCAAATGTAGTCCTGAACAGAGAACCAAGCTGCTAACAGGACCATAAATGGATTCAAAGTTGTAAATAAAACTTCTGAGTTTTCACCAGTTGAGTCTTTCCTCAACTGAGAAACTGTGAGTTTTTCACCATTTCCAGCTACCAAACTGGAAAACTGTAGTTCATTAGCAGTTAATCTATACCTGAAATCTTTCTTAACAAAAAAAATAACACTTCAAAAATAGCAGACCACTTCACCTGCAAGTTATCAAGATTTTTCACCACATTTTACTATAAAGTTCCTGCAACAATAAGAAACAATATGGAACTGCTGTCACATTTCAAGTGACACAGAAAAAACACCTGAGAGTCAAGACCGTCACTACTATTGAACACTGAATGGCAAAGACACTTTGAATACATAAGAAAACAGCACTGAGAAAATACATTAGGTAGCTCTCCTTATATCTAAGGCAGCCTTCTGGTATTTCTGTTTTAGAAGGAATCTTGATGAAGGAGATATCTGCACATGAACTTTGGAAGAAAAGTTAGTCTGGGAGGAAAGATGAGTAAAACCTCTAACCATGGTTTAGGAATGTCACTCCCAGTTAAAACAGGAGTTTGCAGAAAATAGCACAGATGAATAAACACCAATAGAGCTGCTGGAACTACACAGGATTTCTTTAACTCACTGCTGTCAATTTCAATACAAGACTCATTGCAGAACACCACACCAATTAATTTTGAAGGGAAACAACCAAAAGAATCAAATTTTAGCAAGCCTTAGGACTAAACAGTTTGCAGTATAAGGCTTGGAATCACTCCTTGCAATAAACAAGAACCATGTGCACATCGTGCAAAACTATGATCAGAATATATAGTTGGGGGGGAAAAAAGGATGAGTAGGATCTTCCCTTACAGATCTGCAAATATGACCCTACTTGCAGAAACTAATTCACATCAGAAATTGAAAACTAACCTCTACTCTGCCTTACGAAGGAACAGATCAATCTAATTAATTCAGGAAATAACAGTATTTAACTTACTTCCCACCGTACAATTCAAGAAAACTTTTACAAATATGCTTTTTGGTTTGGTCCAAATGTGCTGAATTGTAAAACATTAAAAAAATAAGCCCCTATAGCCAGATATATCTATATATACAGTGGTATGAGGTGTTTCTCCATAATATGGGATGATGAGAATTTTCCACTTCAGTTTCTGGTAAGCTCCAGGATCTCAGGTGTTAATAGGATCCATTTCTAAGTGTTCCCTTGGCTTATGCACAGAGTTAGTACTTCTAGCATTTCAGAAGCTACAGGGACAGAAACAAACCAGAATCACCACACACACACAGAACAAAACCCCCAAAATAAAACAAACAGCAACAACAAAACCCACAAAAAAACAAAACAAAACAAAAAACCACCACACAAAAAAACAAAACAAAAAAAAAAACCCTCAAAACCCAAAACACAAGAGCAGCAGAACCTCGCAATCATCCCAGAACTTCCAGGACCAGATCTACACACAGTTAAGGTGCAGGCCACCCTTGCAAGAAATAAAGGTAACTTGTGCATTGAAATAATGAGAAGCACAAACATGAGAATTAGTGGTTGCCAAGTAATGCCAACATTCCTCAGTATTTTGTCACTATGAAGATATTATGAGGAGAGAAACAAAGGTTGCATCTGAAGATAATGGTATTTTATGGACTGACAAAGTTCAAACCTAGATTTCTCTCTCATTTCCCTGTGTACAGTCTCTTCACTGCAGACACTCTAGAAACTTGCCCATCACTGTATTTTGGTGCTCAGACTTGCCCTCCTTTCTGCCTCTCTTTTCTGCTTCTGCACAGTGGAAAGTCTAGAGGACAGAGGCAACAAGAAATCTCAACCAACGCTGTCTTGCTGCCTACCCACAGGAAGGCAGGAAGCTTAAAAACTGAGCAAGGAGGAGCCTGAATGCCAAAAAAGCAATTTATATAGATTGGCCCTTTGCCTGAAAGACAGAAGGAGGAACACCCAGTGTCTGCACTGGCACAAGCTACATACCAGAAAACTGAAATTCAGCCCATGCCAAGTTACACTTTCAAAAGCTCAATGTACGTAGGCCAGTGAAAACAAAATTAGATAGGAGTTCAGGGTAAGAAAAGTTAACAAAACAAGTTCAGTTTTGCATGAAAGTCAGCTTAGAAAGACAAACTGAAAGTGAAAGAGGGATTAGTAGATTTTTTCATGCCAAGAATCAGATGAAAATCACAGTTGCTGAGCTGTTCAAGAGAGCATTGAGGAGAACCGACATCAAGCCATCTCCATTTGAACGACATCTTTGAAATCCAAGTACTAATTATTCTGAACTTAGCAAAGATGAAACTGCTGAGACACACTATGCATTCCCATAGTCCTCTGATAATGTTACAATGGCCTCTCCCTCTTCACCCTTAAAAGCTGGATTTATCCTTTTAAGTTACACCTAAAAAAAACCCAAATAAAGAGCTGCCTACAAATATCTGTTTCTTTGAGTTTATAGTCACACAGCACTTGTGCTCAGGAGATGGCTAACTCCCAAGACTTAGTAAGGTTTCATGCAGCTCCCAGACTGCAGAACCTTCCTAGTGCTTATCCAAGTGACAACAAACACAGAAAACATCAGCAATATTGCCATTCTACAACTGACACCATTAAAAATAAATTAAAGAACCTTCTTAAAACTAACCATAAGTTTTAAATACCACTTTCCGGCATTTCCAGAAGCACATTTTAAAGCTTCAAAGGCTTATTGAAAAGCTAAGTATCACTCAATTCTCCTCTCTCTTCACACCCTTCCCTACTATGTAACCAGTTTTTACACTGCATTTTCTGGTTAACATATTCACACAGCCCTTTTCAGAAAAGGCTTGGTGAGAAAAGGTGTGAAGCAAAAGCGAGGGTATCTATGCAAGATACTCTTGAGCATAAGGAAGAGCACATAAGAGCAGTTAAATTGTTTAAATATGCACTGCAACATAGTGAAGTGCACGAGATCAAACTGCTGCACAACTAAATGAATTATTTTTCTGCTTTCTCGTGTGTGCATTTTTTTGTGGTTTTTTTTGTTTCTTCATTTGAGGACAACTTTTTCTGGTTTTTTCCTCTTTTTCCCTAAGGCATAAAAAAGACACTGCACGTCTTCATCCTGAAGGATACCACTGTTTTCAATCCTCCTTCACTCTTCAGGCAGCTCCACCTCTGTCTGAACGCTGTCCTTCACACACCCAGGTAACACTACATCAGAAATCTTTTGAAGTGCATCGATTCAAGTTACCTGTCCTGACACATCAAGTGAGCACTTACCAAAACGTAACCACCAGAATACTTCAGATAACTGAAAAGTCCTTTATATAATATATACCTACTCATGGCACAATACACCACCTAGACATCAGATAGCTGCCAAAAGCTACTGACCTTCCAACAAGATCTGTCTTTCCATGAACCTTGTCCTTGTATCTCTTCATTCACAGATGGAAAAGCAACCCTCACACACACTAGGGAATGGAAAGGGATGGAGTGAGGGAAGATTTACACAGCTGCACTGCATGCTTTCTCTTCCTGCAACTCAAGATACAACTTTGCCCAAATCCAGGAGAACAGGACAACACCATTTTTATACAAATCCTTTCTTCCAGGACTACGGATACAGGAGGAAAAACAGCTGCTGTATTTCTGTAACTAACTGCAGCTATTTCTAAATCTAATGAAACAAGAGAACTGTATCTAGTTGAATTGGACCACCCAGTTAATAGGAACAAGAAAAGCAGTCCCATATCATCACCACTATGACAAATACTTAGCACTTCCAGCTCCCTGTTCCAAGTATTTCATAGAATGCAAACCACTCAACACTCCTGTCACATAGTCAAGGCTCCAAGTCTGCAAAACTAAATTCAGTGACACTGCATTTCAACAGTATTTATCTTCTCAGTGCACTACATACTCAGATGCTTTGGGTGGGTGATTGAAGTAAGCAAACAAAAACAGAAATCCCCAAACCAAACAACCAAAAAAACCCCAAACAAGCCAACAACAACCCACACAGAACACAATCACCTTGCCCCACGCAGGCCATACAGTCTCTCTTCTGATCACCTTCCACTCAGGAAGAAAGGTTCAGAGTCTGCGTTTGGTACTGTGAGTGTGAATGTTCAGATTGACAAAAGAGAGAGCTCCAATGCCCTTCTAATGGACTAAACCTTCTGCCTCATCCTGATCAATGTTAATTATGCATTAGAGAAAAAATAATCAAAATTACTCAAACGTCCACAGTCATTAAAACAGATTCCTGTGCATCCTTACAATCCACCCCAACAAAAATCGTCTCTTACTTGTGCTAGCTACAGAAAGAGACAAAGAAACTTTAATATACACCAATCTCATCAAACATTAGCCATTTCAAAGAGATGCCAGTTGGATACATTCATTGTATTAATTTCAATAAATAATCCTGATATGCCCCATACTGTCACTAAAATGCTTCCAATAAAAATAGCCTAACAGTTTTCCTGCAATGTCATCCTGCTTATATACTAATTAACACTAATTAACATCAACTTCCAATGAAGATGTAGTCATATCCCAATAACAGGGACAACTTATGTACATTTACTTTCAGAACTGTCCCTGAAGTATTTAAAGCCACACGTAGTGAGGAACAGTAAAAAATGCCATATTTAAAACAAGTCTCTATATATTTGCTCAGTAACCTCAGTAACTTAGCACAACGAAGTGGTAAACTACACTAACATGGAACTACTGATTCACCAACCTCACATCAAAACTATTTTTGTCAGGAAAAACCGTATGCCAGTTTTTAAACACGCAAGTCACACTGCTAATTTTGAGGCACCCAAATGAAAGCTTATTTCTTGCCAAAGCACTTGCTAGAGAACAGATTTGTTTGGCTAACTTCTAGAAGACAGATTTATCCTTATACCAGTACGGCAGTAATGGCTTTTTCAGCACCATGACCCAACTAACATTCCTTGCAAAGGCTGCCAGTCCCAGTAGGTAGCCTAACATGGGAGACCTTTGTTTGTACAAAATTCATGTTACTCGGGTTGCTCGGTACTCTAGCCCTCAAATTTTTCAAGTCATTACAGCATTAGAATTACAGTAGAAACTCGAAGTACTTAGACAGTTTTATCACTACAAGTAATTAAATGTTTATAGTGTACAGCTACAGCAGTAATTGCACAGTATGGAGCACTTTTGAATTTCCATTCTGATTATAGAGCGTGAAGCTCCAAGCATCCCTCAAATGCCCGAGAAGTACAATTTGACAGAAATAGATACCCATATATAAATGCAATCATATTTAACATACATTTGGAGGAGCTCACAAAAATAAAGCTACATCTACTCACCTCTGACAGTTCCCCAAACAACTATTCCTGAAGACCTCACTAAATAATTCCAATAAGATCATTTTCTACTCTGCGCCCTCCAGCATGTCACCATCAAAGGAAAAAGACCACTGAAAACCATCATGCAGCTTCTAGGAGACACTGGTGGCACCCCTACAGCAGCAAAGCTGCCTGGACTATCCCACGTGTAAAACAACTGCCATCAAATTTGATGCAGAGGCAGAGGAAAACAAAAAAAGAGGAAACAAAGAACCTCAAACCACCAACTTACAAATATTCTAAGTAAGCCAATTAGACTACAACAGGTAACTTTCTTTTCCCCAAGTACACTGAAAATTCCAAACACACTTCACCATAATAAATGGGAAAAGATCAAAGAATGCCTGCAGACATGTCTTTGACACTATCCTTTCATAACCAAAAAACTAATTGATAGACCTTTCTCCCTCAAGGCTGAAACCCTGTGAACAATTAACTTCAAAACAAAACTCAAGTAATAGCAAAAATCAACCCATGTAGGGAGCGCAACAAAAGTAAAACAGAAGGAGGATACCGCAGATTAGCTTGAATTGTCACTCCAACACCTTCACTTCTGTTCCTAGAATATTTACATTAGTTCCAGTTTCTATTAACTGACATTTTAAAGCTGCATACAAATACAATTAAAAATAATAATTCTGTCTTAAACATCACGAGTCCTACCAGTGGCATCTCAGACCATCAAACCAAAAGAAAATCTTTATATCCAGACAGAAAATGAATGTTAAAGGCCACAATCAAATCACACTGCAGATTTCAGCTACACCAGTCTGTCAGGCAAGACAGAACAATCTCACACCTACAAGAGAGCATACAGCTGTACTCTTCCCTGCTGCTCTGTTCATTTGCTGAAAATTCACAAAGCAAACTATCCAATGCAGAACGACAGGACATAGGGAGCCAAGTAAAATTCGTTTACCAGAACTGATTCTGCACAATTCTTGGACATGCATCCCCACTCATATACATTTAAGTGGATAAATAGAGCACGAGAAGAACCATTACTTTTGTATTAGGTAAACACACAAAGGATAACAGGAACAGTTCCTCATTAGTACATTAGCTCTCATTTTTCAGACTTACCTGGTCCTTTTCATGGGGTAACAGGCTGACAGGTGGAAGGGAAGCTGGGAAGGTGCTGGAGTATTTTGGAGCTCCTTTGCTTTCCAAGCTGCCATAATTCACTCTATACTGAGGACCATCCTTCAGTAACCTCCCATTGTTCACAGCACGTTTGGCCCCAAGCCGCAACCTCTGCTGAAAGGCAGGATTGTTGAAAATACTTGCTAGGTCATTTTGACTTCTCAAATACTTCTCGATGTTTTTCAGGGAGGAGCCATTAGGTTCTTGAAGCCCTTCAATTGCTCTTCTCAAGAGTTTATTCCAATCCACATTACGAAGCTCATTACAAGCTCCTCTAGATCCCTTAACAGATTTAGGAATAGTGCCAGGTTTAACACATGAAAACCGTCCAGGATTATCTGGGTCCTTGTAGGATGCAAGACCTTTGTTAGTGACTTTAAGAATAGAACCATCTTGAACACTAAGTTCCAACTGTTCTGAAACAGTCTTCTTATCTAATCCATGGGAAGCACAAACAGCATGACATATTCTCTCTTCAGAAGGCCTTTGCTTTTGCTTTTTAACTTTTTGTATAGCTTCCAGAATCCACTCCGTATAAAGAGGGTTGGCAAGTTTTACCATGGTTGACCAGTAATTGTTTCCAGCCAAGAGTTACCCATAGAGGTTCCTCCTTATCCTTTTAGCAGATCTTTCAGAGGTTGTTCACACCTCAAACACAAATGAAAGGATTCCACACTCTGCTTGGACACATGTCAAAAATATCCACCCTGAGGAGTCGGAAAAGCAGAGAAATACCGGCTGACCGAAACTTTCCAATTATGTTACTGTTACCGAAAGGTAGGAGGGGTTCATCTGTGATGACACAGGTACGTCCTGAAAAGAAAGTTTGTTGCAACCTTTAAAAAGAAAGAAAAAAGGCAGGGAGAGAATACAGTTAATGCTGAAGTATTAAAAATTTAAAAATGCATTCATATTATAGATGCTGCCATATAGAAAAATATTTGCAATATTATATTACACAGTTGTCAGTTCCCACCCCACACCAAACAAGCCATCATAAAATCCTTCTGCTTCTCATAACAGTCAGTGGATTTAGTTTTCCTAAATTCCATCACCCAAACACTTAACCTACTGCTGACCTGCTGGACAATTTCCATTCAGTCAGGGATCTGAAAATACTCTCTAAAACAAACTGCCAATAAATCATTTCTGCATGGATTATATACATGCACTAGAAAACCCAAACAAACCAAAAACCAAACCCCAACCAATAGAAGATAAATTATTAACTTCTGCCAATTCTTACAGTATCCTGGCTCTAAGTGTCCTGCCATGTTGATTACACAACTCAAAAACTGAAACCAAACATATCAGAACCAAGTTACAAGTATTACAGCCTTCATTAATATTTAGGTACCCTACAAAACCAAAAGGCATCAAAAAAGCACTTCTCATTTTAAGGTTGCAGCACAGAGGCATTTTTGATACAAACCCTTAGGAACAGAAATGAAAACAAAGTAACAGGAGGCATTTCCACATAAATAGGTTGTCGGCACAAAGATGTATAAAGAGATCACATTGAAAAATGTTTTATTGACTCACAGTTTAACTTTTTTTTTACTTGTTATGGAATACATACTCCAATAGAAAATTCAGTGGCTACAAAAACACATTTAAGAAACCTGAAAGAACATCTTGATGAGGAGTTCATTCTGGGAACATACATGAAAAAAATCAAATCATTTAAAAGTCCCATAAATTAACCTTAGACAGGAGTTGCATAATGAATAAAGAAATATATTTGAAGCATTAGTTTTTTCTGCTACAAAGTGTGCAAACTTTTGAAGGCATTAATAGAATTGCATAATTACTTCAAATCAAAGGAAAACAAAAAACAGAAGAGAAAAATTTCATTCTCAATATATGGGTTATCTTGTAAAGTAGAAGATTCATCAGTTTCACAGCAAAAAATTCTGATTAACATGCAAGTACATTTATAAAGCTATGGCAGGCAGCCTACAATAACAAAATCATCTATGATTACACAAGTCCTGGACCTCATTTTTTATTCATTTATTCTAGCCATCCTGCATTTAAATCATGTTCAAAAAACTTGAGTAAATTATAACTAGGAAAAAACCCTGAACTGATACAATAATCTAAATTATTTTCAACTTGTTAAAAAGATTCCTGTGCAACTATAAAGACAGAGAGCATAACAACACATACTTTTGATCCTACACCCTTTTCTTCTTCTACCCCTCAAAAATGTCTTTAAATACAAATTCCACCTCATGTTTCACACATTATTATACCTACACAACAGGATTAGTAACAAAAGAGCAGATGGTTACTGATGAGTATAAAATTTTTCTATACCCAAATAGTCAATAGGAATCATTTCATTTTGTGAATCTGCCCTTCTCAAACCTGATCAAACCTTAAGCAACTTCAGATTTATAAATATCAAAATTCAAGTGACTGCCGACTGAAAAATACACATTTCTGATGCAAATGCAAGGCCTGGATGCTTAACTGGCTCACATAGTGAACCCTATTGATCTACATGGGTTGGATCCTGTTTCTTGCTTCCAGACCATACTCATGGAAGCTGTATTTGGTAACAGTTCTGTGTATTTCAAGTATCTGTAAGCAAACAATAACTTGTTCTGTAAACAGATCTTTTTTATTTATTCCAGCTAGCAAAAGCCATTCTTCCCCTAACAGAATTGTTTATACTCACTGTTTTCAGATAATTCCAAAATAACACTGTAGCTACGAAATGCAGACAAATATAAGGAAGGAAAGAGTTTCCATGGTATTATAAACCCTACAAATTCTGTCACAAATCTGACACTGAAAATACAATAACACAGCAAAGCAGAACCCTATATATAGTGGAGGTTCACTCACATTTAGACTATTTCATATCTTGCTATTGATTTGGAAGTTCTCTGTAGCTACATATAAAGCCCTAGATTCCTAGAAAGCTACTTTTGAAGTTATTTAGTTAGGCTGTTCCACTGTAAGTCTTCATTAAGATAGTCACGACTTAATTAAATGGTGAACACTGCATTTGCTGAGTCAGACATACTTGTCTCAGTTTTACATCTACTGCAGTCCTGCTGTATTAAATTTCATACAAGCAACCACATCACTTCCATTAAATTCCAGAACACACAGTACAGGGTCTGTTCCAAGCTCCTGGACACTGGTGAACATTTCAGTGTGAATGCTATAACATGTGGGTTACAGGAATTTTTATTGGCCAATGATGGTGGCAAAAGGTTAGCATAAACCCATATCTTCACATCAAGTCTACTGCTTGGTACAGGAATTTCACAGCCATATACATTCAGAACCACATTTTTACTTATTTACTTAAAACTCCCTACGTGTAATACAACCTCCTGCATGCTAGCACCTACTAAATCAACACCAGTGGAGAGGATCAGCAGGAGCAGAGTTTCCAATGCACTGGACAGGATATTTCATGAGGAAAAATCAAGCCACCTTAAATACACACCTTCCAACAGTATCCGAGTTCATTCTGCCTTAGGGAACCATGCAAAGTGCATCCAACCCAAGTTTTTAATTGTTTTGCCACAACTTGGAGCCTCTCTTTCTCTGGCACTTACAGTGCACATGAAGTTGAAGCACAGCTCCGACCTCCATAATTGCTATGTCAGGGTCCACCACACACTAGTCAGAATTACTTATTACTAACAAACATCCTTCCCAGCAGAACAACTTGGGTGAGTGATCCTGGAGCTATAAACTAAGGAGATCTTTCAGAAATCAAGACAGATTGATCCAAGATTGGCAGTACAAAAATAGACACATTTGCATGCAAAGTAACTAGATAAAGACAAAACAAATTGTTTTAGAAACAATCTTTCAAGATTCAATATAAAAGGACACTCAGAAATGCAAAGTTACATTCAGGTTTCTAAGTTTAGAATGCAATTCTACCAAAACTACAAATAGCTGGTCATACATCATTTAATATAAAAAGTGTGATGATTACCCAAACAGATTTTTGAGGAAATACCATTTTAAAGAAGTGATTATAAATCAGTCTATTTAGGCACTCATGTCTATTTATTAATCTTCCTCCCCTTGTAATTAACTAACATTTAATCAAGCCCTCAGAAGCACTCATTCAATCAAAAAATAGATTTTCCATACTGTTAAATGCACAGGACAACTTCCAAGTTTTATGGCAAGAGTCACTAAGTTCTTTCTATGTAATCTGTCTTATTTCAGCTTCTACACTCTGTGGTATCTTATTTTGAAAATAAATGCATTTGAGAAAGTTTAACTGTACTGTATTACTGACCAAATCTGTTATCAAGTCTGCTACTGAAGAGCTGCAGAACAGAAGCATTAGAGGGGGAAATATAATGCATTACCTCTAAAACATGAGAAACCATCTCTAGTCAAGGCTTGTCCCTTTACCTAGATCATAAATTATCAGATAAACACAAAGAAGTTGCAAAATTTCAGCTTGGGGTTTTAAATGAATGCAAATATGCCCTTTATAAGGCACACACCTATTGCACAGCTGATTATAATTTAAGAAGGCGGTGACTAAACACTTCAATCTCAGGTGTCATCAGTAATCCTATAATCCTCTAATAAGGTGGTTTTTAGACTGAACTAGTACCTGGAACTGCTTCCAGGTGATCCAGATTGTGAAAACAAGCTGTGTAGTCACAAAAACAGCAGCAAAAAAGCTACACTTCTCTCCAGAACCAGAACTAAAAGTTACTACACAAATATCACAACATACAATCTAAAGGTGGTTTTTTAAAAATTAATAAAAAGTCTGCCTTGGCTTTCACAAATGTAAGTGCAGTTTTAAATGCACTTTTAAAAACTATGGTTAACACGGCTATAAAAAACAAAAACGAAAAGAAAGTGGGGAGAAGAGGGCGCAGCTGGGGGAGATGAGAGCAACTTGTGCAGCCCGGCGGTGACCTGTGAAGACAATCCCATCCTGCTCCCTCCTGCCTGCTCTGCACACACTCGGCAGAAGCAGCAGCAGGCCAGCTCTCTGCTGCAGCATCAGGGTCAAGTAAGGATTGCAGCAGAGGAGGAGGAAGAAGAGAGGACTGCCATTGCATTCCATTTTTGCCATTTTTCTTTGCTCCGAGCCATTACTTAAAATTCACTGGCTAATCAACTCTGTATTCCACCCCCATCTCAATTAATGATGCAAAAGAGACAAGACGGTTGTTTTGCTATTGCAAAATACACGGCCCTACAAAGAGACTGGGAGAAAGCAGATCCTGGTAAGGACTCTCCCATTATGCATATCCCTCTTAAAATCACTCAGGTCACGAAGCCAGCTATTGTATTATTCTTTACACAACATACAGTTTCCAGTAATAACACCAAGAAAGGGCAATGACACATCTATATGCTTGAAAAAGACAGATGTGTAGACACTACAGTAACTTGAAAATGACACCAAGGATTCGGGGTTGTGGAGGGAAGAGTGGCACATGTGGACTGAACTGATGGAAGCGCTTGTGCTCTGAGACACCCCACAAGCTTCTTTGAGAGCATATGCTCAAAATCATTTCACAACATGACAGCAGCAAGCACCACCAGAGGAAACAGCATCAGCACAACATGACAACAGCAAAATCACCCAAATTCACCTTTCCCACCTTCTTCTGTGGAAGTTAGGAGCACTTAAAAATACAGTGCTAGAGAACAGCAGAAAATATGGGAAGCTAATATTCACTGCCAAGAGTTCACCTGGAAAAAGGGTTCTACTGAAAACATATCTTCTTGGGATAGTGGTTTTCAACAGCAGGGGTGGATAACCCTCTGCTCTTGCCACAGGGGGTCATTTTCAATGCTCAGTGACAGAGTACGAGAGGTGAGGTCCGAGCAAAGAGCGCACAATGCGAACATCACTTCCAAAACGTGGCACTGCTAGGCTGGACTACTCCCCTGCCCAACTTACTTCAGGTTTTTGCAGTATCAGCCCAGCCACGGAGATGTGCAACGCCTAGAGCCTCGGGCCAAGGCATTGTTGCAATTGACAGGGGCCGAGCCGGGGCCGGCTCCGCGCCCTGCCCGCCCTGCTCCGGGATTTGCCGCTCCCGAGGCACGCAGCCCCAGCCCGCGGCTCCGCGCCCCGGGGCACG